>SNQJ01S0018875.1:92609-118272 GCA_010110895.2 Picea sitchensis
AGTAAGAGATAATTGTTGTAACTGTGAGTTTCAACCATTACTGTTGTAACAGTGAGTTTCTAGGTTTACTATTATTAGCTAATCAGATCCACTTAAGTCAGTGATCTGCATGCTATATATGTAACCTCCATTTGTTTGTTAAGCAATGAAAACGTTTTATGTTGTGTGAATTAATTCTTCCAATTTTAACTGCAGATGCACATCCTACAAGAATTTTCAAGCTTATTGTATTTTGAATGTAGTCTTGACTCATGGGGACCTCACATGCATGGTCTGTAAGAAGAATTCAACAAAAAAAATTCAAATGCTGGTAAATTCATTTGGATTCTGGAATATATATAGCTCTTCCTTTTAGGTCAAGATAAGAGACGTTTAATTTTGAAATTGGGTCGCGATCTCACAGTCGAGGAAAGTTTTGATCCGACGCGGTTCATGGATCTGATCCGATCTTGAAATTGATCAACTTATTTCGAAAGTTTAAACTGTAAGATTCTAAGAAATCATAATTTTTTTCAAAGATATTTGTTCGAGAAAAATTGTTGGATTGGTAAAATTTCTGTGATCTAAATTTTTTTCAACATGTTGAATTCATTTAAACATTCAAAAATGAATTTTGAATTAAAAAAAAATGATTTGTATAAATTTATATAACTTAATTCAAATTAAAAAAACCACTCAAACAGAAAAACTAACCTAACTCCTATCATAATTAAGTGCTAATTACTAAATCCTTAAAATTTTATTTATGAAAGGTGATTTAAGAATAGGGCCTACCAAGTCAATCCAGCCTCTAAACTTTTATTATATTTGGCTCTTTAGCAAGTCAATCCAGCCTCTTCACCTTTTTTTTGGGTGTCTCTTCACACTTTTAAAGGAGGTCTCCCTTTATTTTTTTTAATGCGGTAAAGAATTCGCATCAAGAAGGTTAAGGCTCGGTGGGGGCTTTACAATTCTACTCATTGAGTTATAAAAAAGTTGGAAAAAAAAAAAAATTGTTAAGCATAAAAATAATTTTTTCAAAAGATTTGTTTACTAGTAAATAAATATCAATTTTATCCTAACTAAAACTTTTAGTTATCTAACTTTTTGGCATGCATAACTCTCTCAGAAAACCTCCAATTGTTGACAACCTTTTGCATTGAAAAGGTGATGGATAAAGCTTTCAAATGAATGGTTGTATGGCCATTTTCAACATCAATTATATGAATTTTATAATTTGTGAATTCCAAAGTATCCCATTGACTAGAAATATAAACATCAACATTCATACTTAGAGACCTCGAAATTTGATTTTGAAAGTTGGGTTGGGTTTATGATGGATGAAATTTTAAAAGCATTTTTTTATGGGGATCAAAATGGCATTTTAATTGAAATGTAGAAATTTTGGCGAATCTTATTGGTCCTTTATATATCAACTATAAATGTTTGGCGATATTTTTGTTAAAATATTCAAATTTCTAAGGATTTTACATAGTTTTTATCAAATTTTGGTGATTTTAAAGGTAAAATAATTTTGTCCTATAGAATTTGGGTGAAAATGAATTCTGTCCTATAAAATTTGGGCGAATAATTTTCAGAATGATGAATCTTTTTTTGCGGAAAAGTATGGAAAATTAGCCCATGGACGAAATTTAGCCACTAAAATTTTCCCTGGAGTACATAGGCATTCTTCAGTGAAGTTATAGGTCTTGCTAGGAACACTTATTTTCCAAAAATAAGTTTTATCTACTCATCTCCATTTGCCTCTAATGCATTTAAAACCCAACACCTGGCGAAAATGTCTATTATGTTGAAAACTCAGCTCCGAATCAATGATTAACAAAGAACAACTTATGTTCCCTAGACAAGGCTACAAAAATATATTCAAGCAAGTAAAATCCCATTAAATCCGAGTTGTCCAAAAGAAAAATCCCTGATGCACATAGTGTGACAAATGTATGATATTGACTTTGTAAGGGAAATTACCTCACCAACATAACAACCATAAATAATAATGAAATGCATGAATAAGAAAAATTATAAAAGATATATGAGATGATAATAAGTTGAGTCAATGACAAGTGATCATTAATTAAACTATGAAAGAAATAGATGAATCAGAGTTGAAGAGGTTTATCTTAGGGACCTAACCCCTCACGTAGATAGAATAATATATTTTCATGTAATAAAGGTCAATATTAATAAGGCCTAGCAATAAGAAAGAATAAGTCAAAGGTAAGAAGACTTAATAGAAACTTTCACTTCTAGAAGGATCTTCCTCTAGATTGTTCTTTTGATAGAAATATTTAGTATAAATAGGAGTTGAGGGTATGAGAAGTTTTGTCTTGGATATTATTGTAATAGAGATCTTCTTTGCTTGAGGTTGCCCCCTCGAAGAGGCAAGTGAACATTGCTCTTAGTAATCAAAGTGCTCTTTCTGGTGTTATTCTGTTATTATTTTGGTATTATTATGGTGTTGTTATGGCTATATCATTGTTTAACTGTCATTTCTAGCTAATTTTTTATGTTCTGCATACTATTTTATATATGGAATCTTACAAGTGGTATTAGAGCACCTTCCTCGGCAGAAAATTGTAGGTTAATTTTTTTCAGGGTAGAGACATATTCCAGCATCTTTAAGCTAAAAAGATCTGTCATTACGCACATAAACCCATGGTCAGGGATTCATACACACATGAAATACAAGTGGTACTTAAGCACACATATGTTGGCCACCCTTGTGACCCCTGTTGGTACCCCTTCGAGTGGTAGCGCATCAGACAACACCTGTATACAGATCATCCTAGATCTCCTGAAGCCCTCCATAGATAAACCAATCAACCTCTTGTCTGCTATAGTTTCACTGAGAAAAACACTCAGGAATATACTCTCTAGTACTTGGGTCACCAAGTAGTACGGCTAAGGGCACGGTCTAGCCTCTTTAGTTGGTGCCCTGAGATATTGGGCCGAGTACTACTACTGGACCCCACACATATATCATAGAGTTGTAGCACAAGGAAAACCATTGTCTGTAGAACCTTTGAATACCCTAACCCTTGGGACGGAAATACAAACATAATAGAAAAAATCTATTGCCGCGCAACTGTGTCTCCTATATTAAGATTGCGAAATTACTACACATTTTTTCATGTTAAGCATTTGGGCATTTCATCACTGCAATATTCTTCAGATCAGAGTATAACTCCATACGAATAAAACAAAAAAAAAATTCTGGTTCCTATTGGCACCATTATTTGAGACCTATCCTATTGGATTTCTCTCTTCTCCCTTCTCATAGTCGTACATATCAATTTTCAGCAAAGTTGTTTTCTCATGGACCCGACTCCCTTCCAACACCCTTATTTGGGGCTTTACCCCATTGGATTCATTTTTTCGCCATGGTCGTTGTGATAAACTTCACCCATAACCCATTTTCTGTGTGGTCCCACCCGCTCCTTTTCGTGTTCCCTCTTCATCATGGCCCACAACCGTAGCCAAGACTTGGAAACTCGCTTCAATGCCTTGTACTCTAATTTCACAGAAACCCAACAAGAAGTGAGACAACTCAGTGCCAATATTTCCACTGTTAATAAAAACATGCATTCCTTCAACAACGCCAAAATAGAGGACCACAAACAAGACCTTTCTACCCATCTTAAATCTATCACTACAATGATCTGTGCCAAGCTTCATATCCTTGTATATCTTCCCTCATCTGACCCACCTTTGCAAACCAAAGGTGAAACTTTCTCGCATTCCCAAAATTTTCAACCCCGTCACTTTCAGCATGACCTATGCCTTATGTGTGTGGATGTGACCAAATTTGATGGTTTGGACTCCACTGGTTGATTAACTCAAATGGAACATTATTTCTCTTTATATGGCATTATAGATGAGTTGTGACAAACTCCAATATGGGGTTCTCCATCTAGATAAATAACATTGGCAATGGTGGCAATGGAGAAAAATGCCTGTCAAGGGTATGTGGCTTTGACACACTTTTTTGCAGAGATTTATGAATGCTTTGACACTGACACCAACCATTTAGGTTCTTTGACCAAGTTGAAACAATTTAGCACCATGGAAGAATTTATAGCCTCTTTTGAGAAATTGGATTTTCATACAGAGGGCATATCTGATGTTTTTTTTTTCTGAGAATGTTTTATCATTTTCCTCAAGCATGAGATTTGTGCCCCCGTCCTCATGGTTCGGACTCAGAGTTGGGTGGACACTACTAAAAGAGCTAAGTAAGCAAAACAAGTTGACTCTTCTCAAAAATGGAAACCCTCCTTTATTCCTCGCATTAAACGACTCACTCCCACTACTCCTTCTACTCCACTAAATATCCAGAAATTGACCAGGGCCGAAATGGATGAACGCCAAATCAAAGGCCTTTGTTATAATAATGATGACAAATATTTTCCTGGGCACAAGTGTAAGGAAAACAAGATTTTTATGGCCATCTTAGAGGATGTTTCAGAAGACGATGTTGAGGCTCCCCTTATGTATGTGTCACCTGAACCCACTGACATGACCCCTCCTGAAGTAGAACCATCCATTTCCCTAAATGATCTCACTGGATTCTCTGCTCCCCAAACCCTCAAGATAATTTCTTGCATTAAAAATAGGAAGTTCATCATTGTTTTTTATAGTGGAAGCACCCATAATTTTATTCATCGCCACATTGCCCAAGAAACTAATTGCTATATCTGTGTTGTCAATAATTTTCAAATCATGATTTCCAATGGCGGGTCCATGAAATGTGGAGGGCATTGTGAAAATGTGTGTCTCCAAATTGGTGAGTAGCACATGAAATCTCATATGTTTTCTATCGGCATGGGTGGTTGTGACATTGTGTTGGGTTTCAAATGGCTCAGGACTTTGGGTCCCATTCTCATGGATTTTAAGGAATTAACCATGTAATTCGACCAGGAGGGCCAACAATATAAGTTCCAAGGCATCATCATCGATTCCCTAGAGATCATCAGTTCCCATCGCATGGAAAAGCTACTCAAAAAGGTCATTCTGGAATTATTTCCCAACTCCATGCCATACAAGCCACTGAGACACCCTCTCTGCCACAGGATGTCCAATCCATCCTCTCTAAACATCATGTGGTTTTTTCCACTCCCTAGGGACTCCCTCCTTCCCATGGCTTTCGTGATCATTTCAATCCCCTTGTCCTAGGAAGCCTTCCTCCCAATATTCGTCCATATCATCATCCCTTTTACCAAAAAAATGAAATTGAAAAAATTGTTCAAGAATTTCTCATCGCAGGTGTTATCCACCCTAGTATGAGCCCCTACTCTTCTCCCGTGGTCATGGTACTTAATAAATAAGGTTCTTGGTGCATGTGTCTTGAATTTTGTGCCCTCAACAATCTCACCATCAAAGACAAATTTCTCTTTCCTGTCATTGATGACCTCTTGGATGAATTGATTGGTGCCCAATTATTTACTAAACTTGATCTTTGTACTGGCTACCACCAGATCTGTATGAATGAGAAAAACATTCCTAAGACTACATTTAGAACTCATGAAGGCCACTATGATTTTTTTTTCATGCCCTTTGGCTTGTGTAATGCTCCCTCCACTTTCCAAAGCCTCATGAATCATGTCTTTCGTCCTTTTCTCCATTATTTTGTCCGAGTTTTCTTTGATGATATCCTCATCTATAGTAAAACCTGGACAACCCATATTGCTCATGTGGATCGATTTCTCCATTTACTCTCTCAACAACAACTTTTCCTCAAAATATCCAAACCTTCTTTTGATGCCTCAGAAGTTGAGTACTTGGGTCATATTGTTGGCATGGTTGGTTTCCAGGTGGATCCTAAAAAGATTGAAGCTATGAAATATTTACCTCACCCAAAGACTCTCAAAATATTTCATGGATTTTTGGGTTTAATAGGTTATTATCGCAAGTTTGTTAAGAATTATGGAAATATTTCGGCACCTCTTAGTGCTCTCCTTGAAAAGAATTCTTTCACTTGCACTCCAGTAGCTACTCAGGATTTTCAAACCTTGAATATGGCCATGTGAACCACTCTAGTCCTGTCCCTTCTCGATTTCACAAATACCTTTTTCCTGGAATGTGATGTTTCCGAGAAAGGAATTGGCACAATCCTTATGCAAGAGGGTCAGGCTTTGGCCTTTACCAACAAACAATTTTCCGAGTGACATTTGGGAAAATCAATCTATGAAAAGGAAATGTTGGTTATTTATCATTTTGTGGATCTTTGGCGCCCTTATCTATTGGGGAAACGCTTCCAAATAAAGACAAATCATCAAAGCCTCAAGTATTTTCTGGAACAATGCCTTTCCTCCCCAGAGAAACAAAAATGTGTGATTAAGCTCTTAGTATATGATTATGAGATCATTTACAAGAAAGGAAAATACAATTTTGTTGTTGATGCACTTTCCATAAAATATGAAGATGAAGGGTCCTTTTTTCTTTTTCCTTCATTTTCCCAGATTGGCTCCAAGTTGTTCGCTAGGAATGGCTACACAATCCCAAAAGTTCTCATCTAATACAACAACTGCAAGCCAATTCTCCAGTCTCCCCAGGGTACTCTTGGATTAATGATGCACTTCGATACAAAGGCCATTTGTATTTAAGTAAACATTCAAAAATTAAATCCACAGTACTTTCTGAGGTTCATGCTACACCCACCGTTGGGCACTTCGGGTTTACCAAAACCTATGATCAGGTCAAACGTTCTTTTTTGTGGGATGGTATGAAACAAGACGTTCTAAATTTTGTGGTTTAATGTGATGTTTGTCAATGCAACAAGGGAGAAAAAGTCAAATCTCTTGGCACACTACAACTGCTCCCGATTCCCCTGCTATTTGGAGGGATATCTCTATGGATTTTATTGTAGGATTACCTAAATCGAGAAATAAATCATTCATCATTGTGGTAGTTGATCGTGTTTCCAAGTATGCTCATTTATGTGCTCTTCAACACCCATTTACAACCTCCACTGTGGCTCAAATTTTCATGGATCAAGTCTTCAAGTTTTATGGCATGCCTCATTCTATTGTTTTTTATCGCAGCCCAACTTTCACCAGTATTTTTTGGCAAGAACTGTTCAAGCTACAAGGAACCCAATTGCATCTCAACACAACTTGTCATTCATAGCTTTATGTTCAAACTGAAGTTTTCAACAAGTGTTTGGAAACATATTTGAGGTGTTTTTCCTCGGAAAGGAAAAATAAGTGGGGTCAATGGTTACCGCTAGCTGAATTGTGGTACAACACTTCTTACCATACAACTACATGCATGACTCATTTTGAAGCGGTATATGGAAAAAATCAACCTTCAGTTCTCTCATACTTGTCAAGTTTCTCGAAGGTCCAAGTGATTGACCAAACACTTACAGTTTGAGAGGATATTCTTCGTACCCTCAAAGATAATTTGGTCATGGTCCATAATTACATGAAGAAACAAGTAGATCAAGGGTTCTCTGAATATCAATTTACAGAAGGAGATCAAGTGTTTCTTCGACTGCAACCTTACAAGGAAAATTCCCTCAAGGATGACCATTGTCAGAAACTGGCACCCAAATTTTATGGTCCTTATACCATTCTCAAGTGTGTGGGATAGGTGGCCTATCAGTTATATTTTCCCATTAATTCTAATATTCATCTTGTTTTTCATGTCTCCTTCTTAAAAAAGGTTATTGGAACTAAGTGCCAAACTAAGGCCAACCTTCCCGAGTTGGACGAAGAAGGCTCCATTTGGCTACAACCATAAGAATTTTTGGACCAGTGTGACCATCATTTGTGTGAGCGAACCATCAAGGAAGTGTTAGTCCATTGGAAAGATACAACTCCAGTAGATGCCACTTGGGCACCAACTACCATTCTGCGACAATTTCCTCATCTCAATCCTTGAGGAAGAGGTTGTTTTTAAGGGAGAGGACGTGTTACAGACCTAACCCCTCACGTAGGTTGAATAATATATTTCCATGTAATAAAGGTAAATATTATTAAGGCCTAGCCATAAGGAAGAATAATTCAAATGTAAGAATTTTCAATCAAAGCTTCCGCTTCTAGAAGGATATTCCTCTACATTGTTATTTTGATAGACATATTTAGTATAAATAGGTGTCAATGGTATGAGAAGTTTTTTCTTGGATATTATTGTAATGGAGTTGTGCTCTACTGGAGTTTTCCCCCTCCAGGAGGCAAGTGAACATTGCTCTCAGTAATAAAAGTGCTCTTTCTGGTGTTATTATGCTATTATTTTGGTATTATTGTGGTGTTGTTATGGTTATATCATTGTTTATCTTCCATTTCTATCTAATTATTTATGTCCTGCATACTATTTTATATTTGGAATATTACAGCTTACTAAAAATTTAAAAATAATTCCCCAAGTCTTTGACTTAAGAGGGTTGTTTAGGCCTCAACATGTAGGTCCAATCATTATGGTCAAAAGTATTCCTAGGGTAATTAGTGATATTACCTAAACAACAATCTTTCCAATCAATGCCCTTTGAAGAATGATATTGAAAGTAAAATATGGGGTTAGAAAATGTTGAAAAACCCTTGAATGCACCTTCATCATCAAAATAAATTTAGCAAATAACAAATCAAGTAGCCTATTTATATCAAATTACTCAACATCGTTTGACATAAACAACATATTAGAATTTTTTTCTCAAATCCATGCATTTGGTTAAGATTATTATTAGGTAATTAATAGTTATGCAACCATTGAATTTGAGGCCACTGTTATGTTATCAACATTGTTGTTATCGTGTGAGTCCCTAGACAATCCCAAAGTCCCAGATCACCTCTTATGAATTGTCATCCTTATCTTTGATGAGGTGTCATCCTTATCTATTAATGAATTTCCAGTGTGCTGTGACTCTTCAATTTAGGAGGTGATTACATCCATGTACTATATATTGATATTATTGGATTAATATATTTTTGAGAATGACTTAATCCTTTCCTACCAATTCCTTGAGCCTTAAGGACCTAATAACTCCATTATTCCTCCATGGTAGTTATCCATGGGAGGTTTGATATGAGTATTCTAACTTGAATGAAATTCCATGGAAGTAATCCATGAGATTGATTAGGAAGGAAGAAAATTCAAGTTAAGCATGAAATTTGATCATGGGAAAGTGATTTGTTGTGGTTGGAAGGTGGTTTAATTTGGTGGATAAATCTATAAGTCTTTGTTGATGTAAATTTGTGATCATGAAGGTTTGGTGAGTTTCTTCTTTAATTTTCTAAAGGAAAGCAATCATATGTCTATTGGTCCATAGTATTTGAACCTATTTAGTGTTTCATGGAATATTTGATTTAATAGTGAAGGTAAATTATGGTTTGTCCCACTCTATTTTGTTGACTATATGTTAGATATATATCCAAATTTCATTATAAGAGGATTTTCGAATAATTTTCTAGATATATTGGTTTTCTCTAGAATCCCAAATGCAAACTTATGTATATAATGAGGCCTATTCCATTATCTATCTTTAAAATCATGTAAATGAAAAGGCATTTTCCATTATCTATCTTTAAATCTCTATGAAATCCCAACCTTGATGTCCTATACAACTACCTCCATAGTGTTGAATGGAATATTTTTAATTGAACTCTTTGAAGATTTCAATCAATACTATCTATACAATATATGATTTTAATTTATCATGATTTTATTTCTTTGAACTATCAAAATATAAAAACCATGAAGGTTCTATATACCTTGGCTCTGTAAGATTAAGTGAATTTTTTTTTTCTTATTGTGAGGTCAACAATATATATCATCTATATTTGAAACTCTTACATGACTTTTATCACCTCTATTTCACTCACAAAAGATGGTCTAGGTGGACATCGATGGTAGTTTTCTTACATTTTTTTGGGTACCAAACTTCTGGGGTCATTTTGAGGCCCTATACGACATTTTTTTGACATGGAAGCGCCCCATAAATGTTGAATGATTGCATTGGGATGTTCAGAATGTGTACTCCTTAGCTAGAAATTTTAAACGAGGTATAGGGTGCCTCAAATGAAGATTATATGAAAAAGTTATGCCCTAGGGAAGTTGACGTATCAAATACCCCCATTGGGGCCCACATACCTTTTGGTATTTCATCTTTCAGGGTTAGGGTTTTGGATTTTTATGGTTTTTGGATTTATGATTTATGTTAAAAAGTCATTTGGAGCCTCATTGTAACCATATTCTTGTGAATGCATGTAGTTGTCACATCTCTTCTCATAGATAAACTACCACCATTCTAGTGAGTTCATTTACTATGTATTTTGTTTTACAGTCTCTGCATATTTTAATCTTTAATAACAATTGAATATTATTGTAAATCTGTCTTTTTGTCTTTCTTTTTTTCTTCATTTCATTCCCTCATAAATATGGATCAGTGGTATCAAATCAGTTTCCTCTTTGTCATTTCCTAGTGCATGTCCCCGACAAGGTTAGGGCATAGAGAGTTGGGTCTCGAGCTAGTTTCTCTTAAGTACAAGTTCTCTTGTCATCTTGAGTGGACTCCAATGGTTGAAGAACTGAGAGACGAGGGAGAAAAATATCTTATTAAGGTGTTTCTCATGGAAGCCTTGCGAAACAAAAGAACAATATGATGGATCATTTTTCCCAAATCCTTCGGTGTTTGTCGACAACAACATATGCATCTTCATCAAGAGGCCACTTTTGAGGCACTGCACCCTTCAAGGTATAAGTTAATTTTGATATTCCAATATTTGAAGGTCATATAGATGAAGATTCTTTGGAAAAGTGGTTAAATATACTAGAAGGTATTTCTTTGTCCACAATTTTTCCAATAGGGTAACGATCACCTTTACACTCGTTAATAAGGTCCCCCATTTCAAGCATTGGTGGGAGACTTACTATCATTAAAACTCCACAGAGGAATCTAGAATATCTGGGGTCGATCCCACTCAGGGCTCTTTTATGGATTTCATCAAGGAAAATTATTACTGTATTGGAAGCTATGACGACCAATACATGAGATGGACCAAATTGAGTCAGGAGAGGGACCAAACTGTGTCAGAGTTCACAAATACCATCCATACCTTGTGCACCAAGTTAGGTATCAGAGACTCCGAGAAGCATCTATTTCTAAAATACCGTGGGGCCCTACATAGGTACATCCAAATAGAAAAGGAATTTCTAGACATATCGTCACTAGGAGATGCTTATCAATATGTTGTTAAAATTCAGAGAAATTCTAAGTAGAGGAATGAGCGGGATTTTGAATTTGTGAATGCATCACAACAAAAGCCTAGAAAAGGAATCCCCAACACATAGAACAAAGGTAAAAGAAGGGATGGAAAAACACAGGACAACCAATATAAGACGCAAACAAAAAGGGTAATGGGAAGATGAAGAAAGAAACTGGAAAGTGGTGAATATTCCATAAAATCCGCTAGCACAACACTGATGAATGTCTCCTGAGACAGTCATTTGTGGCCAACATGAAAGCCTTAGAGTTAGATCTAGGATTTGACTCTAATTCAGAGCTAGAAAAGGGAAAGTATGTCAATAATGTAGAACCCAATGCTCGAGTCACCACCACCAAGATCCATCCAAATGAACCAGAAGAGCAAGAGGAAGTTAATAACCTTCTTCACTCTTAGATGTGGGTGAAGGGTGCTCTGCTACATCTCATTTTTTATAGTGGAATCCAAAATGACCTCACCTCAGTAGAGGTCATGAAGTTGTTGGAGTTTTCTATGACACCACATTTGCAGTTTTACAACATCAAGTGGCTCAACCTAGCACGAGATCTTAGCATCAACCAACAGTATCACCTTCCCTATGGCATCAAGCATTGGAAGGATGACGTATTGTGTGAGGTTTCTCCACTTGAAATTTGTGATGTTCTTTTAGGCTAGCCATATATGTATAATAATCATGTTGTATACGAGTCTAGACCTCGAAGTGTCATTATTACTATGTGAAACCAATTATATAGGATCCTAGAGGTAGCTCCACTTACCGTAATTTCTCTGGTCTTAGCTAAGCAGTGCATGAAGGTCATCTCCCAGACTGGGAAATTTTTCCTCTTCATTAGTCGATCTCAGAATCAATGGAATATTACAACCACATCCATGGCATCTCCATAAGGCTCCTCTACGCATGCTCTATGTAGTAGAAGCAAGTGGACAAAGTCGTGGAAGAATATCAAGACATCTTCAAAATGATGCATGGAAGACTGTCATGGAAGACGGTTTTCAAGTATAAAGAAGTTATTTTCAATTGGTTCATCATGCCCTTTGGCTTGACGAATTCCACAACCACCTTCACGAGGTTGATGGATGACATGTTGCATCCCTTCAAAAAATCCTTTGTGGTTGTATATATGGATGAAATCCTCATATTCAACAAGAGTTGGGTAGATCACTTGCATCACATTCAATAAGTCCTCCATTCTATGCGACAACATAAGTTATATGCTAACTTAGATAAATTATCCTTCATCATGAACAAGGTCCAATACCTCAGATACATTGTATATGAGCAAGGCATTCATGTTGATCCAACCAATATCCAAGTCATTTGTGACTAGCCAGTCCTGCCAACACTAATCGAACTTCAGAGCTTCTTAGGCCTTCCCAAATTCTATTGCATATTTTTATTGGGGTTCTCCCATATTGCATGGGCTCTCAACCAAGTCACCAAGGGTGGTTTCAAAGAAAAATTTGTGTGGGGTAGATCATAGAAGAATTTTTTTTATGATATGAAACATCATTTATGATCAAACCAAATCCTTGTATTACCCGATATACAAAATCCATTTGATATGGAGACCAATGCTTATGATTATGTTGTTGGTGTTTTTCTCACTTGGAACAATCATTCAGTGGCCTATCATAGTGATACACTCTCATATGTTGTCTATAGGTACCCCACCTATGAAAAATAAATTTATTCCATCATACAAGCTTGCCTCCAATGGAAGCATTAAATTCTATGGAAGGATACAACCATCCATACATATCACAATCCTCTGCAGTTCATGAAGATACAAGGTAAATTACAAAATCACCTTCATCAAAAGTGGTCCACATACTTGCAGTAGTTTCACCTCAACATTAAGTATAATAAATGGAGCACAAATTGTGTCACTGACTACCTCAATCAACCTCTACTTGCATCATTAACCATGGTGCTCGAATATTGCAAGCATGGAACCTCCGAGTGGTCCCAAGTCTATGATAACAATCCTAACTTCACTACGACTAGAAGTTGGGAACATGCTTTTATATAAAAAAAATCCTCACACCATGGAACTTGCTTGGATGGACTTTCCATTTCCTTATGCTGACTTGAAGTCCCCTTTTTTACCTTCCAGATCCAAAAAAGAACATTTTTCCACATATACGCCCCCTACTGGTTAGACAACAAGTGTATACGCAGGTTTCTCCACCACAACCCATGTACCTCGGGTTTGGTGCTCAAAATTAAAAATTATTTCGGGTTTCCAATGTCCATGTCACATCATGAGACCCATGATACTAGACCTTCCATATACTAGAAACGATCCAACTCAGACCTTCAGTTCCATTTGAAGGCTATAAATTAAGCCATATCCAAGCCTTGAAGGAAATGATTCAACTTTTGAGAGAAAAGATACTCTAGAGAAATTTCACTTCACATTGAGTCTGCATCCCTTTATCCTTGAAAGTCTGAACTCATTGTTCAACCCCCAAGCTCTTCCTTATTTGTGATTGAGAACTTCATTGTCTCCTTTATATGAGCTTTCCTTTGGTGGAGGATTGAAGTGGTGGAGGCCCAACTGGAGGGATTTAGTTTCTCAGTTTTGATATGTGTTGTTACATAATTTTTTCACCTATATACTTATGTTTATTATTTTAATAGAAATACTCTTTTCTCGTCCAATTGATATCTTACAAATATTTGAACTATTATTCCATGGACGTATTTGTCATGTATGTTAATAGATTATGATAATCTATATGTTAACATTATATATTATCACCATATTCATGTGTATCTTGGTTTTTGAGGACAAGTTGCAGGTATAAAGCTTTGATTTGCATGCTCAACAGTGGTCTTCATCGAACGTTCAGACGAGGTAGGCTCTTGACCTTGTGTTGTTAGCATTTCATTTATATAGTATTCTTGGGATTAGATTTGATTTTTGTGTTTCATTCCGTTTGTTGTGCTTTATCCCATGCCATAGATATATTTTCCTCATAACAAAATTGGTGACCATACTGGGGATTGATCTTTTGTTTTTGGGTTTGGAGTGTTTCTCTCTTTGACTTATTCTCTACTAGCCTAAGTTTCCTTGTTTCCTAATTGCTTGACATTCTATTTTTACTTTGCATCTGAGTTTCTTCACTTAATCCTTGACCTAGAAATGTTTTACTATATATACGTGGTTTTTCCCTTGACAGACACGTACATACATGGGTTGTCCTTCTGTAGGGCACGTACATACACATTGTTTTCTCAAAGAGTCGTGTACATCAACTCTTTACGCTTACTGGTTGAGTTTAGTGTTTGTTGGGTGAGTTTGGTTGGTTGTTGAGTCTTCTTGGATCTCTATCCTAACTGTTAAGTGCTTACAGAGTGATAGGAAACTTTCTTATTGTTTAATTTTCAGGCGATATTCTTTCTTATCATATTTTTTATTGGTTTTCCTTGCACATTTGCCTGATTGTTTTATTCTTGGTATCTTGCTTGGCTTGTCTCTTTTTTCTTGTAGTGGGGTATTCATGTGAAGTTGTTATTCAGTCCTTGCATTTTATTTTCTTTATATCGAAAATACAAAAAAAATTGCTCATTTTGCATTATGTAATTTTCTCTTTTGATTATTTAGTATTGATCTTGACACGTGTGGAAATATTGCATTTTATTGAAATTGTAGAAATTGCATTGAAACTTGCATTTAAAAGTGTACCATCTTTTGATAATTTAGGATTAGGACTTAGCAGTATTTTTGTATTCGCTTCTTTGATATGATGAGTCATGATATCATCAATTTCACAACCATGCCTCTCGAGTAAACAAAATCCATTAAATTAATGTTGATTAATTAAAATTTATTAGAAAAAAAATTATTTTTCAAGTGTACACAAACAAGCATAGGACATAGGGCCTTCGAATAGGATTTTGTGAGTAAAATTATCCAAGGCTATTAAACTAAACATATGTGTTTGACCAGGGAGTGGTGAAACCCATTGTGTAATTAGTGATGTCATGAGGCTCCGCTCACACCAGAGTTAAGCATGAGGTCACACCAAGCTGGTTGCAGAGATATCCCTCTAAGATATTCTTAGAGTCAAAGATATTTCTAGGGTTTTATTCGTATTTGGGGGTCTCGCTAGTACCTTTACCTCCTTGAGAGGCGGTGCTTTAAATATTTCTGGATTTGTTACCCTTCCCATACGGTGGACCGAACTTACGATTATTTGCATGCACATTGGTTATATTGTGGTGAATTTGGTTGCTTGACATAAATAACCACATAGGTTACTTGCATGGTTTATTCTGCAGGTACCCTGAGTCAGATAAGGGTTAGGAAACACACAAAATTTATTGAGGATTACCTCTCCTGGGGGGTCTGACCGACTGCGATGTTAATCCCACGAGGGTCGTTATAACCGATTCTGATATCTACAATATTTTAAAGAGAGTCTCAGGCTCCTCTTGGGTGAGACATACCTACTCTAGTGAGGGAGGCCCCTTTTTAGCCACTATATCATGTTTGTGTGCATTGGCCTTTTTGCTTTACCTTGTTGTTCTCTTTGATTATTAGTTTGCCTTAGGATTTTGTATTGTGTCACGATTTTTCATTGCCATGGTTAGTGGATCCCCCATGAATACCTTAGTTAGAAATACCCAACCCATGGTCTTTTCTCATTCCATGGGGACAAATCTTTTTTTATTTCCGAGTGGTACGTCGAATCATGATACTCAACCAATACCTTGGGCCACTAATCCTTTTTCTTTTTGTATACCAGACATGTCTTCATACTTTCCATCTTCTGTCTCATCGTCTTATGTGAATCCTATCTTTGGTTCTAGAGGAATGAAGCCTCCCTATTCTTCCTTTTCATTTGGTGGGGGTCATATCCCTCAAACAACTCCCATGGTGGGAGGTTGGACTCCTCCTTCCTCTGGACCCAATCCTAGCTTCAATTTTCTAGGATCGAGTGATCAAATGGGTGGTCCTTCTACTTCCTACATATTGTCCATCTATCCTTGTTCTTATATGATGGTTCCTATAGATTGTTTTCTCATAGAGAACCTACCTCTGACCTATGGTGTTTAATCTGGAGGGAATCATTTTTATAGTATGGTAAACCCCTTGCATGAAGTTCCTTTGCCTGGGGAAATGTATATCCTCACACGAGTAACCCTTGAGAGGAGGATACTATCCTTTCGAACAGAGCCATGGTGTATACTGGAACCCTGCTTGGCCTACGATATCTCAAAACCAGTTGTTCCTAAGATATTGGTATCTGATGTTGCAACCATCCACTCCATGTCATCCTGGAAGCATAACTCCAGTCCCTGCAAGTCATATTGGCATTATGTCACCAACCTCTGCAACTCATGTTGGAGACATGTCACCAACCTATGCAAGTCATGTTGGAAACCTATCATCAGCCTATGCAAGTCATGCTGGGGAAACACAACCAACCACTGTGAGTCATGCTAGAATCACAAGTCCAGTCACTATGAGTCATACTGGCATTATATCACCAACCTGTGCTAGTCATGTTGGAGATAGGTCAAAAACCTCTACAATTCATGTTGAAGACCAACAACCAACTGTTGCATGTCATGCTAGGGGCACAACTCTAATTCACTTCTAGTCATCATGCACAAACATCACCAACCTTTGTTAGTCATGTTGGGGATTCATCACCAACCTCTGCTAGTCATGTTGGGGATTCATCAACAACCTCTACAAGTCATGTTGAAGATATGCTACTAGACTCTACAAGTCATGCTGGGAGCATGTCACCAGCCACTGCACCTCATGTTGGGGGCATTGATATGATTGAGAAGCCTATATGTATAGGAAATAATCGCAAGTTCCTTTGTATACTTTGTAAAGGAAGTCACCTAACTCACTTGTTGCCTGCTACTGCTATGGTACAAGAATCACAGTCCTTGCCTGGGGGTCCTTCCGGTTCTAAGTCATATTTGGTTTCCCAACATTCTAATCCTTCTTTGGTTGATACAACGGTCGTGTTGATGCATTCTTCGGCCAAAACCACTATTGTTTTGGGGAGTGAAGCATCTCTTTACCATGTTATATAAGATTTTCTTCAACCAACGGTCGTGTCGATGTAATCTTCGGTCGACACCACCCCGATTTTTGGGAGTGATGTGTTTCTTGACCATGTTGTCTTGTATCCTATTCAACCAATGGTTGAAGAAATGGTTGTGATGATGCAATCTACAGTTGATCCCACTCTTCTCTTGGGGAGTGAAAAATCTAAGGAAGTGACATTGTCGATGCATTCTTCAGTCAATCCCATTGTTCTTTTGGGGGGTGATGCGTCTTTAGACCATTTCCTTAGAATTTATATTTTTTTACCTTCTACACAAGTGAGCATCCCACTCTCTCTGAGTATTCTCCCTCTAAGTCCTAGGATGGTTTCCTTGGATTGGAATGATCTTGTAGAGCCTCAACTTCCTTCTCTGCAAGGATCCTCTGCAAGTATTTTATCCTTCTATGTTTAGAAATCTTTTGGTTCTCCCAAGATTGTTTCAACTACCAGTGAGTTTATATATTTCGTCAGAAGTTCTGCATGCAAGCCTTGGCCTCCTCCATTATATTTTTCTTGGAACAACATCCTCTAAGTCTCAGTTAAGCTCTTTTCCAACTCTCTAAAAAAAGTGAAAATATTGTTGAGTCAACTTGTCTCTTTCATACTTGTTAAATGGATTTTAAAGGACATCTATTTGGTGTAATTTTAACCCTTTTTCGGACCGAGTATACTACTTACGAAAAAGGAACAATCTTGTCAACATTGTCTAGAAGAGTTCTCCTAGGTATTATTTTATACTTTTTCGGGCCTAGGGGACTAAATATTGGAAAAGGACATTCTTTGGAGTTAATTTGTAATCAAATTCCATCATCGTGCTTGTAGTATTAAGCCTATTTTTGGTTCCCTCTTTCTTGTTATAAGCCTCTTACCTCAACAATTTGCATCACTAGCTAAGCAGAGCCTTGTTTATATCCGTTGTAGCTTAACACCTTGTACCCTAAGAGGAAACATTCCCCCAAGTGTCCATACCCTACATGCAGTTCCTTGCATTGATCATAGGTATTTTCCACTGTTTGGAGTTAGTTTATTATTCGCGACACTCGTTTCCTTTCTTGTATCATAGCATTTATTTGCCTATGAAAAAAAAAAAAAAGACAGGCGGGAAAATAATATTATCTCATATCAGTGACAGTCGTTTCACCTTTGAATAGAGCACAAACTTGTGAGTCCAATGTCATCCAAATTTTTGGTTTAGCATGACCTTAGGAAGCTGAGCTCATTACTTAGATTTTACTCCTTTGACTTGTTATTCTTCAAGTCCCTATGGAGAGTTTGTTGATGCCTCTTACATCACAAAGTTTCATCATCAAGTATATGTGGCTTGAGTTATCCATATGTATCATTCTCTTGTTCAAAGGAAGTCTATAATCCCTTGTTGGCCATTTATCAGAAATCTTGACTTTGAATGTTGGCCATATGCTCATCAGTGTGTCTTAGAGTCACATGAAGTTGTAGTCCTACCATGCACCATGGTCCTACTTTCATTATGGGTAGGTAACCTTGAACCCAACAGTTGACATCTCCTCATTGGTTGTTGAATGGGGGGTTTCCCTTATGTTTGAATGCAAGAAATCTATTCATGCATTGGGATTCATGCAGTTTCTTGAATGCCATTAGCCTTATCGGTGGTTTCTTCACCTTTGCTGGCAGTCCTCCTTATTGGATTTTATTCAAAGGGTATTTTTCGTGCACTACTTGCATATGGTGCATGCAAAAGACACACAAGGTCATTGGTTCATGAATATCCTATTCATTCCGACTCCTCCTAATCATCAAGCTATTTCTTTGTACCTCGTGTAAAATGATGAGATATTCCCTAATGCTCTCCTTTCATCAGGTCTCCTTCCATTGACTTCAACTCATCTATTCTGGAAATGGCACCTATATTCCTATGAGTGCCTAGAGGCTTGTAGTCATCAGTGGCAGGTTATCCTGCCATCAAAAGTTGGGAATACATCGATGTCTTCGGATCGATAGATTCTTCAAGTGTTTGACCTCAACACCGTTATTCAGACTTGTAAGAATGTACTCAGTTCCTTTCTACCTACTTTCATTATTGGTGCAGCATCCCCCGAACCCTTGGGTCGAGGTCCTGCGTAGGATCATTCTAAATTTTCCCTTCTGAGTCTGATTGAATCTTTGAAATTCCCCACAGGGAGTCCCTCACACACTCGACATTGTATCCATAGGTCCTTATGAGTATGCCCCATGCGATCAACCAAAAATCTTTACCCAAGTCTCCTAATCTCAGTAAAATCGCACCCTTTTCAGATCACAATTTCAGATTTCACGATATCGCGATTCCTATTGTCGAGAGTCCCCGTATCTACAACCTCTGAAACCCAAAATGTTGAATTCTGATGTGTTCAGCAAGGGTTGACTTCCTAATGGGATTTTTCACTTCATCGGGGTTTTGAATTTCGCGACTTTGTGAATTCTGATGCGAGGCTTCCGGCTCTCCAACCTACGAAACCCCGAAACAGTCAACGAAGTTTGACTCTGCTTGGCGACAAGTACGCCACCTGTCTTCTCCGCTATCTTTTACCTCTGACACAGACTCCTACCACCTGTCACTCTTCCTCGATTTCGGGACTTTCGATCCCAAAGCACTACCTCCTCTGTTTCTCGACACCCGAAGTGCCAAAATCCTGAACTCTACACCAATTCCTATCGCAACTTGTGACTTAGGCACTTTCGTTCCACTGCGCTTAAATCCTTATCGTCAGGATCTCCGAAATATCGAAATGATCTGACAGCTTTTGTAAATCGTGTTCAATGGTCCAGGTTGATTTTGGGTCCCAGAGTAATGAGTTTTCTTGCCTCTAACCACTCTGCAACTTCTCTGGATCCTATAGTCCTCATGGATTTTAAATTTCTCCACGGAGAACTTCGACTGTTCGATTTCTTCCTCGAGAATCTCTGTGAAACAACAAACATCCTTCCCTTGACTTGTTTCGACATCCGTCTTCCTTTGAAGTAGTTTTACTTCCATCCTGCTTTGAAGTGTTCAAAGGTGTTAACCCTCCTGAGATTTCTCTGGAAACTTCAAGCCTCAAAAGGACCCCTGCACGCACTCCTTACAGAAGACTTTCAAATACTTGTAAGTATTTGATTTCTTCAACTCTGTGCACCTCCGACAATAGCAGTCCTTCAAATCTCCCCCTGGTTGATAAGTTCTAAGCTTTCAACCAGCCTGCGCACACCTTGCATGGCTTCTGTGCTCCACCTACACTTCTGTTGGAATTAGAACAATGGTATCCCTCTTGAGCTTTCAGAGATAAACTCTAAACCTTCGTCAATGCACTCCATGTGGACGTTTCACTGCACTCCTTGCAGGAACTCTCACTCAGGAAGAGAAACAATTGAAACTCGTTCTCTTTCTCTCTCAGACTTCAAACATTTGACATGAAATCATACATACACACAGTATTAAAGCAAATGCATAACAGAGAGAATAAACAACCATAAGCGTACCATTCAACACGTATACACATAAAACATCATAACACCATGAGTCTGATTCAAAGCTCCATATATTAATTCAAAAGCTTCTGTACATGGGTTCTTCTCTACAACTCTCTCTCTCTCTCTCTACAACTCTCTTCTTCTTCTCTATGCTAATGATACAATTCTACAATGATACAATGGTGAGGGTGTCTATATCTATTTTCCCTCCTACTCTCTAAACTGTCTAATCTATTAATTCAAACCTACCTACTTTCATTAACTGGGCTTAAATGCCTTAATGTTTTACAGATGAGATAAATCGCTCAAGATTTGTCTACAACCTTCAAGATATAAATGCAATTACGCCTTCTTCCTAACTATTACATTAATATCCGCTCCCTTAAAATTTCAAAACATTTCAAAATGTGAAAAAAAATGTGTGTTGTGCTTTCCAGTTGTCCTTCGCCTTCACGCTCACTTGATTTCTTACGATGCTCCTGCATCATACTCCCTTGCTTGAATATTTTCATGAACTCTTGTTCATGAGATCTTGCACGGTCTGTCCATGCTTCTAAATTTCTGCTTCATATTCCTAGTTGGTATCTTCAACTGGATGTCCCTTCCATTTGACCAAGTATTCAAAATACTCTTTTCTCCTGGTCTTCCTCCTGACTCTCTTGTCAATTATACTTTCCATTTGTGGTTTTTCAGATACAAGCATTTGTTTGGTCCACTGAATTTCTTATGCTCCTGCTTCTTTAGTTTTGTAAGGGTACAAATATGAGATGTTGAATATCAGTGAGATTCTGATCCTATCAGGTAATTCAATCTCATACATGTTTTCCCCAAGTTTCTTCATGATTCTACATGGTCCAATCTTTTTCATCTTCAATTTATTATATGTTCCCCTTAGGAACCTTTCCTTCCCCGGATGTGCAAGAACCAAATCACCAACTTCAAATTGAAGTTCTCGCCGGTGTTGATCTACCCTGTGCTTATACTCCTGGCTTGAACTCTGCAATCGCTTCTTGATTTATCTGCGAAGCTCCTTCATTGTTTCTGCAAAGTCCTCTGCACTAGCACTCCTGAATTCATCTTGTTCTGAATCTTTCAATTCAGAAACTCCTCTTGGTTGCATTTCATATAAAATTTGGAATGGACTCTGCCCTGTGCTTCTATTGATCGAATCATTATAAGAAAATTTCGCCTATGGCAGAATGTGATCCCACTGACTGTGGTGTTCAGTCACTTGGCTCCTCAATAAATCTCCCAAGCTTCTGTTCACAGCTTCTGTCTGCCCATTTGTTTGAGGATGATAAGCTGAGCTAAAATACAAACTTGTCCCCAACTTCTTCCATAAAGTCCTCCAGAAATGTCCCACGAACTTGGTATCCCAATCTGAAACTATACTCCTTGGCAAGCCGTGAAGTCTAATGACCTCTTTGAAAAACAGGTTCGCAATATGAGTTGCGTCACTGGTTTTCTGGCATGGTATGAAATGTGCCATCTTTCAAAATCTATCAACTACCACAAATATCGAATCACATCCTCTTTCTATCCTTGGCAGTCCCAATACAAAATCCATGGTCACTGCATCCCATGGCCTTTCTGGTATGGGTAATGGCTGATATAACCCTGTGTTCTTCCTTCTTCCTTTAGTGTGCTGACAAATTCTGCACCTATCCACAAATCTCCTAACATATGTCCTCATCCCTGGCCAAAAATATGTGCCATTCAACTTTGAGAACGTTTTGTCATGACCAAAATGTCCGACCAATCCTCCACTGTGTTTTTCCTTCAGCAAGTTCTCCCTCATGGAGCATTTTGGAATACATAGTTGATTGCCCCTGAATAATAATCCATCCTGGATCATATATTCGGTCCATTGGGTTTTGTCCCTGAGAATTGGATTCTCAGATGCCTCATACGCTTCCTTAAAATCTAGGTCATCCCTGTACATCTCTTTGAGGTTATCAAAACCCAAAGTTTTGACTCTGAATTCTTGCATAAGAAAAGTAAAATTCTGCATGAATTCAACCCCTTTTGCATTCTTTTGGTTCAACTTGTCATGTTGATTCACAAATTGCAAAGCATGATTATCGTTGTACAAAACAAACTCCTTAGGAACTAAATAATGTCTCCATTTCTTTAGTGCTTGTATGCCAGCATAGAATTCTTTGTCATATGTTGAGTAATTAATATTTGCTTCATTCAATTTCTCGCTGAAGTATGTGACCGGCCTATCGTCCTGGCTCAAGACTGCTCCAATTGCAAATCCACTCACGTCACACTTGACCTAGAATGTCATGTTAAAGTCTGGCAAAACCAGAATTGGTTGCTCCATGATCTTTTTCTTCAACAGATTGAAACTCTTCTCTGCTTCCTCTATCCAATGAAAAGATTTGTGTCTTTTCTTCACTGCATCCATCATCGGTGTGCTAATCCCACAAAAATTTCGGATGAATTTCATGTAGAAACTAGCTAAACCATAGAAGCTTCAAACTTCAAACACACCTTTCGGCGATGGCCAATTCTTAATCGCTTCTACCTTATCCAGATCCATTTTCATCTCATTTGCAGAGATAAAAAAAAACCAAGTAAATGAGTTATGTCCTCATAAATGATGATTTCTTCATATTTATCAGCAATTTCTCTTGCTATAATCTCCTCATCACTATAGCTAAATGCTTCAAGTGTTCTGCTTCAGTCTTCCTGAAAATCAATATATCGTCAAGATACACAATGACAAATTTCCAGATGAACTCCTTTAGGACTTCATTCATCAATCTCATGGAAGTACTAGGCACATTAGTTAAGCCAAATGTAATGACAAGCCATTCATACAGCCCTTCATTCGTCTTGAATGTTGTCTTCCATTCATCTCCTTCTCTCATACTAATTTGATGATACGTGCTTTTCAAATCAATCTTTGAAAAAAATCTTACTCCACTCAAGCAATCCATCAAATCGTCCATCCTTGGCAATGGAAATCTGTATCTGATGGTGATCTTATTGATCGTCATTGAGTCTGTACACATCCTCCAGCCTCCATCTTTCTTTGGGATGAGTACTATTGGAACAATGCATGGACTCAAGCTCTCTCTAATCAATCCTTTGTCCATCAAATCCTAGACTTGCCTCTTGACTTCTTCATTTTCCTGCAGCGTCAATCTGTACGCTGCTTTTCTTGGTAAACTGGCTCCAGGTATAAGATCAATGTGATGACTTATACTTCTGATCGGTGGCAACGAACAAGGTAGTTCATCCACTACTATATCAGCAAACTCTCCCAACAACTTCTGGATTTCTTCTGGTAAATCATCCACTTTTGTATTAGTCAAAACAATTTTAGGTTTTCTGACCACAATAAATTGTCTGTCTTCCTTCTTCTTAACCTCCTTAAGAAGTTTCTTCCCACTCATGAGAAGTATAGTTTTGCTCACCTCTGGTTTCACTTCTTTATCTTTAATCGACAACAACATGTGAGTCCTACCATTCTTCTCTAGGGTGTATGTGTTCTTTCTCCCATCATGAACCACATTTCTGTCATATTGCCATTGTCTACCCAACAATAGATGACAAACATCCATGGGAATGACATCACATAATATTTCATCCTTATATCCTCCTATTTTAAATTCAACTAAACATTGTTTAGTGACATTTACCTGATGTCCTTTTTGTAGCCATGAAACTTTGTATGGGCTTGGATGTATGATAGTCTCCAGCTCCAGCTTTTCTACCATCTCTATAGAAACAAGATTGTCTATGCTACCACTATCCACGATGAATTTGCATACCCTGTCTTTGGTCTTGCAAGCAGTCCGAAAAAGTCTGTTCCTTTGGGCTAGGTTCTCTGCCTCTTTCTCTGGCATTAAGAGAACTTTCCTCATCATTAAGGATCTTCCACCCTCAACATATTCTGCCTCAACATTCCATCCTTGATCTTCAGAAACATGAGTCTCACCACCTTCTTTCTTCCTATCTAGACATGCATAAGATTTATGTCCATTTTTCCCACAAACAAAACATTTCACTTCACCACCTCTGCCTCTTCCTCTTCCCCTGAATCAAGGAAAAGTACTTCTATCAACATATTACCCTCTCTGTGAGCTTCCTCCTCTCTCATGCTGAGTTTGAGTTTTCTTCCCCTCTTCTTGAGGTCTCTGAGTTCTGTCTTGGACAATTGTTTTGCCTCTGCCTTGACTTCTACCTCGGCCTCTTTGACCTTGCTTTCGGCTCATCTTTTCTTCATATTTTAGAGCCATCTAATAAGCATCTTCTACATTCTGAATGATCATCATGCTCATCTCATCTTGGATGTCATATCTCAGGCCATTCATGTACCTGGAAACCTTTTCATCATCGCTTTCCCGATGACCTGCTCTGATGTTTATCTTGTAGAATTCTTCAGTGTATTCTTTCATTGACATCATCTTCTGTCTCAAATTCTGCATCCTTTGAAACATAGTGATTTGATAATCCTTGGGTATGAATTTGGCTTTCATCTTCACAACCATTCTATCCCAACTCTTGATTTTATGCTTGCCTTTGCAACGTTTGTCAGCCTGCAGTTCATCCCACCATAGTGTTGCATGGCCTTTAAGTCTAGTAATGACATGTTTGTCCTTCTTGTCTTCCTCAACATCCTCATAGTCGAAGTATTTATCCGGAGTTCTAATCCAGTCTAGAAGCTCTTCAACATCCAGGTTTCCTTCATATAATGGAATGTCCATTTTTTCTCTAGCACCTATCCTTGCAATAGCCCTAAATAGGCGTTCATCCATAGAATATTCGACTTCATCTTCTTCTTCGTGTCCAGCTTCATTATCACTATCAGACTCACTAATATCCCCAGTGTCGATTGTGCACCTCTATGCTGTCTCCATGGCATCAAGCTTGGCATGTAGTTCATGCATTTCCCTTTC
>SNQJ01S0018875.1:126289-149397 GCA_010110895.2 Picea sitchensis
ACTAGCATAATTTAGACCTAGACTTTAATTTTCGTGTTGGGCGACATTTTATTAGGAAATTTGTTTTAAAAATTTATTATCAAGTTATTAGTCCTAAGGCCATCTGGGTTCATTTATTTATCATTAACCACACAACATGCCCTTCAATAAGAACTAAGTGTTCCAAGGGTGCCACTCGCCTCTTTCCATTTTTCTTGTGTGACGTTCCCTTCAAGATGCACCATGTGCTCCAAGGGTGCCACTCACCTCTTGACTGACTTGGTAGACATCAAAAACCCCTGGAGTCAATAATCCACTAGGTGAACTTATGGTATACTAAGGACCTCTAAGGAATAAGGCCCCCGCCTTATTTCATTCCCCTTAGAACCATCGTGAGCAACTGTCGCAGTCTTCCCTCACAGAATCGTGGGTCCTCTCGAACTAGGTAAATGTTAACCTACAGTTAAAGCAATGGCGGGAGTGCTAGTAGTTTGTGGCAGGGCTACTATCCACACCTCTCCCACAACATCTCTGGTATTCATGCATGACCCCTCTACTCCACATGTGAGTCTGGTCGACAAGCTATCATTAGCCTACATCATCAATGAATCATATCAACAATATATCCATAATCATATCATCTAATCAGATGCACTAATATCACATATAAAACAATCAAACCCCAATGGTTCACTCCTCGACGTGATCCAGAGTCCAAGGGGTTCCCTTGATGCCTTTCATCCTCGAGGTTTGAAATCATGAACACTCAGTAAACCTGATTCAATAGCACCTGTCTATGGCAATGCAACAAAACAACATGAAATCAACCCATAACGCCTCTTAATCAAAATCAAATGTTTTAATAGCATAATAATCCATATCACTTGTGATCAAGTGTCCTAAAAGAATAATTTCGCTCAGTGCGCAAGAGAGGGATGTTACACACATAAATTGTGCAACTGTTTTTTAAGAGACCTGTGCATGTCTACTTAAATCTAGTTTTTAGGCCATAGTTAGTTTCATCAATAGCCTTAGGTAGTAGACCTGAATTTTTCATGAATTATATGCTTAAAATATTCTACTCTTTTTCATTTACATTAGTAATTAGTTAACATAGTAGGAAGGAGGAGGACTCATTATTCTTTTCTCCTACCACATGGATGGCTTCTTTGATTTTCCTAGCACATGGATGCATAGAGTAGAGTTTCCGTTATTTTTCTACCTTCTGTATCGCTAATCATACACAAGGGACCTAAAATCCTCCTTTCCTCTAGTATGATCTTTTCCTTACACCCAAAAGTGATCTTTTTGAATAAAAGAAAAACAAGTACATGAAATACCCCCCTTTGTACAAATTTCAGTTTTGTGGCATCGTCATTCATTTGTAAAAAATTATCATCATCTAGAAATTAATTAGGTCGAGAAAAAGCCCTTAAAAGTTCACATATTTTACCTTTGTCAAAAAATTTCAAGTTTTTTTGCAAACATCTTTTTGAGAGTATTGTTATTACTTGCAACAATTCACATAATTTATAAATTAATTAGGTGGAGTAAGAACCACTCAAGTTCACATGCTTTGGAATTGATCACATTTCTTTAAGGTGCTACAAATTTATTTTCAATCACTCATCTATCAAACATCATTGTTTCCTCACATGAATCACACACAAAGGATCTAGATATTCTTATTTATTCTAAGTGTGTTCTTCACCCTACAACCAAAAGTGATCTTGTTGAACTAGAAAGGGTGGGAAGTCAAAAATACCTCCTTTATCATTGTTTTAACAAAATTAATTGGTTCATGACACTAGTTTATCCCTTTGAAAAAAACTAAAGTAACCAACAAATTGAATTCCTCCTTTGAGAGGTTAGAAAACAATTAATAATCTTGGTAAGGAGTGCAGGGAAAAATATCCAAAATACTCCTGATAATCATTTATCATTTGAAACATATAATTTTTCTTAGGGATATTTCAAATCATTTACATCAAGTGTCCAAAATATAAGGCACGGAGATACATGTGAAGGGTTATATGTTGAGGCAAGATTATTTATGCTAGTATCCTTGAGCCACCTAGCTCTTGTTTGAGTATGATCCTTGACTATTTGAGGCTAAGAGTCCCTTTCCCACACTTGCGAAATGTAGCTTAGTGACTAAAATTAGGATTTGTACATAGGTGACATTTCTGGGCTATGTTTTCACCTAAGAATGATAGCATTAGTTGTTGGGAAATTTCATTAGTTCCATTGGGACATGCCCCAAATGCTCCTCACTATAACTAACTCTTTCATACCTTCATTAGCCATATTAAGTGGATTCATTCCCTATCCATTGAGATATTTTGGAAGTGCTTGTTACATTTGAGTGTAAGGATGTTGTGAGTCACATAACACATAATTTTTCTTCATTTAAAACTATTACGCAAAAAATACCCCTACATCCAAACATATGTCATTATTTAAAGTGAAATGCATTACAATTGTTACACCATAAGCACATATTTTTCATTTTCTCACATATTTTCTTTGATTATATCACCATTTTATTACTATTGTTTTAGCATCCATCCATATTACACATCACCTACATAGCTAGGAAGCATTGAGAATCCCCATTCACCTTGACATCCCCAACACTTACAGGGAACTCCCCCAATGTTGGGAGGAATTCCTAGTATTTTTGTTTCACCAACTAGACCGATCCCCTTGTACTCACCTTTGGGTAAAGCATTACTAGGATAATCTTTTCTCATATCATCCTTGTTGATTTCATCTCATTTTAGGTCCCCTCTTGGAAGCTCATCCCCATCAGTAGTAGGATCCCATCAAATAGGATCAACGGAAGGTGTACCACCACCTCCTCCACTTCCCCCACAATTCCCCACCACCACATAAATAAACCAACCTATCATACATGGAAAATATGCATTTCCTTAATTTGATAAGGTTCACAAATGACCCCATTCTACACAATCTAGTTTTCCACCCGCTCCAATTAAACTCTCCTCAAATATCCCAAAACATGAGGACAAATCAGGTGAATATGCTACCAACCACATCATAACCTTTAATTTACAGTGCTCATCAAATATCATCGCAATTGATTCTCTCCAACTTAGGTTGTTCCAATGAACTCTAATTCAAATGTCATCCAAGTGGTACATTAATGAAGTAATAGAATCACATGAAAAAGTTGCATCAACAGAAAATGCATTCTTGATTCTTTTTAATTATCGATCCATCACAACATAGGCTTGGAAATTATTAATGACTTTTGATAAACCACCTCCACACATATCATGGGTCATATCCATAAGTGGAATCGATAGCCTAGCATTTGTAAAATTGAAGTCAAATATAAATGACTCTTGGATTGGTTCTTTAAATCTCTCTTACCCTTAATTACCAAAGATGTGGTGACTACCATGCCTTAGATTGAAGATGACGCAATCCTCAAAACCCAACACTATGACCTAATCTATTCCTAGTTAGGGTATTTATATATAGTCATCCTTGATGCCTCCTGTCCTCTCCCATTTGAGCAAGAGACTCCAAGGAAATCCTATTCAACAAATGGTTAGATAGAGTGTATGACCCATGTCAACAAATTGTATGGGCACCCAACCCCTTTATATTATTGCTCATTATGGTAACTGTTATGGTAACCATTATGGTGGATCCAACACACCTGGAAATCATGTTGTTAGCACTTTATATGTCCATAAAAACATGGCCCACAACTACCTTCCCCCACCCATTATGCAAGGTGGACTTGATCCATTGCATCTAGTTCCAAGTATTCCATCTATAAGAACACATGCTTTTCCACACATGCATGGACCTATTGAGGGGCCTATATTCCCAATTCTCAAGAGTAGGGATTTAACCTAAGGACAAGACTTATTAGACTCCTCCCTTTTTGGTATGGAATAATCCTTTGGGTTAATTATGTAACAATTTTTTGATGGGATTTAAAAGTTGTTTGATTTTTCTATTTTTATTATTTTTATTGTTTTATAATTTTGTAGTTATCTACTATAGAAAATAAGTAACTAAGGAGTTTGAAGAAATATATGTTGAGGATAAATTATGGAAAAATTCTATAATGTACCCAGATCCCTCACTAAGGCCTACTACCATAAAAAAAATTGTCTAATACTAACTGTATATACCCTCCTTCTAAAAACAAATTTAAATGCTCTATGCAATTAAAATTAACAAGAAACATCATGCCAAAATACTCATGCATATAACAACAATTATAAAAACATGAATGCAACTCTTCAAGTTGCTGAACTTATGCTTATACTAAGAGGGGGGGTGAGTCAACATAAGATACTTTTTACTTTATTTAACTATTCATCAATCATTCATTAGTTGAGAAATAAGAATCACATATAAAGGGAAATCATAATGCATAGAGTTTAACATCGAAACCCAATTGGGAGAAAACCATAAACTTATATTTATAAATGACTGTAGGAACCAACCTACTATTACAAATATTGTAGGAAGCAACCTACTCGAGACATAAATCTCTTTAGTTGAGCACCATACTGTAGGAACCAACCTACTATTACAAATATTGTAGGAAGCAACCTACTCGAGACACAAATCTCCTTATTTGAGCACCATACTGTAGGAACCAACCTACTATTACAAATATTGTAGGAACCAACCTACTCGAGACACAAATATCCTTAGTTGATCACCAACTCATCAAGATGTAGGCACCAACCTACTAGAGACACCAATCTCCTCAACCGAGCACCAAATTCGAAACACCTATAGGAACCAACCTATTGTTAGAATATTTGCAAGCACCAACCTGCTGGAGACACCAATACCCTCACCTAAGCACCAACTCGATAATATATATGTAGACACCAAACCAAGATATTCATACACATAGTACTTTTGACTTCACTTGCATGTTTCATTCCACATAGAATCCTTCAAACCCTAGTCACATGTATCCTTCATGCCATAATGAGCCTCATATCATCATTCACATAATATAATCCCTGAAAGAAAAAAACACAACCTCAAAACAACACACAAGACAACATCACATATCTTTGATCCTTCATAGTACACCTTCAGAATAAGAAAGACCCCAAGAAAATCCCTTAGACTTATCTTGCACACCTTTAGATCCCAAAAAGACACCCTAGATCCCTTAGCACACCTCAAATCAATTTTGCACACCTAAGAATTGATATCTTTCTTGGTTGCACTACAAATGAACACATCTATATTGTATTTATAGTAATTTTCTCCCCACTTTCAGGGCTGACTTGTAAAGACTAACTTAGTCGAACTCAATTTTTTGGTTTGGTTTTCAGATGGTAAAATTTATTTGTCCTCATTCCTAATAAGTTAGAGAGAATTCCATATATTGTTGGAAAGGTCTCGAAATAATATTTCCATCCATATAACTTGTGATATCATTTGAGCTAGGTATGTAGGGTAAATCTTCCTTCAAATATAGGGTATCCAAAATGATCATCAAAAATACACAAATAATACTTTCAACAATATCCATCTTGCAATATTTATCTTAGACACATGTAGGACCCCCTGTATTTGACATCAATGACAATAATATTATTTTTCATTAATGGAAACCCTTATTCAATTCTGTAATACTCCCCATGTCTACAACTCTCCTTATCACTACAATTCTTCCTCTGTCTACAACGTCTCTCCCTTTGACATCAATGGCAAAGGGATGCTCTCCATGATGTTGTGATTCCATTTACTAATGATATGAGAATGATATAAATCCCAATGTTTTCTCGATATATTCAAATGTGTCTCTGGGAAGGGATTTGGTAAAAATTTATGCAACTTGTTATTTGGTGGTAATGTATTCCAACTTGACATTTTTCTCAACTAACTATTATCTTAGGAAGTGGTACTTAATTGGAATATGCTTCTTATTTGAGTGCATAACATTATTCCTTGAAATGTTTATTGCACTTGTGTTATCTCACATGGTTGAGATTGGTTGATCATATTCTACCTTGATATCCTTCAACGTCTGCTTCATCCAAGGAACTGGTGTACAATATGTCAATTGCTTCTACCATATATCCAACTTCTATTGTGGAAAAATATATTGAATTTTTATTCATGATCAACCATGATACTCGACAGTTTCCTAGAAATAATTCTCCACCACCAGTAATTTTCTTGTCATCAATACTTCCTGCACAATCTACATTTGTATATGTTAGAGTGAAGTCCTTACTTCTTGAATACCACAAGCCAAATTCCATCATGCCTTTTGAATAAATGAATATTATTTTTACTTCTTGCACATGTGTCTTCTTTGGTGTAGATTGAAATCTTGCAGCCAATCATGTTGCTTGCATGATGTCTAGACTTGATGTTGTTACATATAGTAGGATGCCAATCATTGACCTATATAATAATTTATTTTCTTCTGAAGATTCATCATCTTTTATTAACTTTCATCATGTGATCATGGGTGTACTGAAAGGTGCACGATACTCTATTATGAATGTATTCATCATTTCCTTGATATATTTGGTCTGATAAATGAATATTCCTTTGTTGGATTGAGAAATCTAATACCCTATAAAGAATGACAGTTCTCCAAGCATGGACATCTAGAATTATTTTTTCATTTCTTCTACAAACGTTTGGCTCATTATATCAACATTACTTCCAAAAATGATATCATCCACAGAAACCACAATTTTTAACATATCTTCATTGTCTATTTTGATGTAAATATTTTTATCTGTAGCTCCTCTTTTGTGCCTTTTTGTAGTAGGTATTTTTCAAGTTTTGAATACCAAGATTTGGGATCTTTCTTTAGTCCATATAGTGCTTTCTTTTGTCTCCATACATAATCTTCATTGTCTGACAATTGAAATCCTTTTGTTTGTTCAATATATAATTCTTCTTCTATATTTCCATTTATAAAGGTTGGCCTGGAAACTATTTGATAAACTTTAAAGTTCTTGAAACACGAAAAAATGCCAAAAACATTATGATTTATTTTATTCTTGCAACTAGATAAAAGGTTTATTAAAATTCAATAACCTAACCTTGATCATACCCTTTGTAGACTGATTTTTCTTGATTTCTTAATAGTTTTTCATCTTCATCCAATTTGTTTCTAAAGACCCATTTTGGTGCTAATAACATTCTTGTCTTTTGGTTTAGGCATAAGCTCCCATGTATCATTCTTATTAATATGATTTAGTTCGTCTTCCGTACCATTAACCTAGAATATAATCCCCGATGACCACATAATAACCTCAAAACATCACACACAATAACATCACAAAACTTCAATCCTTCATAGCACACCTCAAGAACACAAAAATACCCCAAGAAAATCCCTTAGACTTCTCTTTCACATGTTTCGATCCCAAAAAGACACCCCAACTCCTTTATCTCACCTTAGGTCACTTATGTTCACCTCATACTTTATCTATTTATTTGTTTCACTACAAATGTCCACATCTATCATGTATATATAGTAATTATGTCTCCACTTTACGTCCGGCCTATAAAGTCTGTCTGATCTGACCTCAATTTTTGGCTAGGTTGTTGGAGGAAAAAATTCATATATCCACATTCCTAGGGAGTTAGAGGGAATGCCATATATCATTGGAAAGGTATTGGAATAATATTTCCAACCATATAATGTTTTCTCCCATTTGAGCTAGGTATGTGGGGTAACAATTCATTCAAATATAGGGTGTCCAAATTGATCATCAAAATTCCAAAATCAATACTTTCAACAATCTCCATATTGCAATATTTATCTTAGACATCAATGAAAACAATATTTCCAAAAAAAAAACACTAAACATTCAAATATTTATTTACACAGTGAATTAAGATAATAAACATAACATAAAACTTATATGTTTATAAAATAACCAAATGATTGTGTACGAAGGACGTTCCTCCCTACCATAGGCTTGCTACTCATTTTCTCTCAATAGAAAACCACCCATGAGCTGAGGATGTGAGTCCAAAAGGATGTTTGGCCCTCTTATTTGTCCACTCTCCATGATCAACAAACCAAAACCTAAAACTAAAAATGAATTTTACAAAATCCATGCAAACTTTTCAAGCAATTTGCATCTTTAGTGAACAAAAATGTTGTTAAGTTGGCCATGCAAAAATCCACGCATTCAGCCACATTTCTAGTTGAATGAAATATTCAATTCATGCATGCTCGACCTCATAATTATTTCCCTAATTAAACAATTTTCTGAGTTGTTTTGTCTTAAGAAATCTCATGCATGTACACATTTTAATTTTATTTATCTATTTTAGGCACAATAAACTCTAGGTGATCTATTGTTCTATCTTTAGTGATCAACCACTTCTAAAATTGGAATCACCATGTTCTTAGTTAGAAATTCCTCTATTTCTGCTCCAATGTTTTTTTCTATCAGCTGACAAAAATCTTCGCATTTGCACCATATGGCCTTGGAATTCCTCTTTACATGCTATATTATCTCCTTTGCATGTACCTAAATTATAATAGATGTTAATTAGGACTACAAATATCTTCTAAAAACAAAATATATCAGATAAAATAGTTCATTGATGTAACTTCCCAATTTTAATCCCCATGAATTATATGTTGGAATTATTGTCATTGATGTCAAAAGATTAATGATATCATTAATTCCATATTACAACATTACAATGTAGAAAACATTTCCAGGATTCATTTATATATTCATGTCTACAAATATATTAAAAAAGGATGTGTGTGAAAAGGTAAAAAGTGAAATGGTGATTTCAAGCCCATGGGTTTGGGGTATTTTCCCATGGTATTGGGAATTAATTATTTAAATAAGGAACATGTACCTTCATGAAGGGTTATGAAAGAGTGTAAAAATACAAATCTTTGCGAGAAAGTGTGTGTGTGAAAAATGGATTAGCAAAGATTGAATTGTGAAATTAGTTTCAAGCAATCTTAGCATTTTGGCGATAACATTTTTTCAGTGATGTTTCAAACCTTGAGAGTTTGTAGAGACATATAAAATATCTTGGTGTACATGTGGTAATAATATTATATTTTGGTTCACTATACTTTTGGAGATATGCCTTCTGGAATTTAGGGTTCTTGAATGCTCCTGAAATCAATTTTAAATAGGTCAACTTAGAACTTTTGCTATAACTTATTTTATGTGATGTTTCAAACCCTGGTATTTTTCCGAGATAGAAAATATATTGTGAGGTACATGTTGTAAAATATCATATTTTTTTTCACTATATGTTTGAAGATATACCCTGTGCAAGTTACGGTTCTTGAATTATCCTGAAATTGTTTTCAAATAGGTCAGCTTGACACGTTGGCTATAACTTATTTTCTATGATGTTTCAGACCTTGAAATTTTTCCCAGAAAAAGGTGCATCCTTGGTGTACATGTGATAAAAATATTATATGTTGGTTCACTATAATTTTGTAGATATGCCCTATGGAATTTAGGGTTCTTGAATTCTCCTAAAAACAGTTTCAAATAGGTCATGTTGGTTCTTTTTATATAGCTTATTTTTTGGGATGTTTTTGTAACATACCCAACCACCCCCACACCGGGATACGACACCTCAAGCCCACTTTTGGACTTCCTTTGACTTCTGATCTAACATGTAATTAATAAATAAGAATGCAATATTGACATGCATATATCAAGATTCATGATACAACATAATTAAAATGAACCATATGTCGCACACAACAATAACCAACACGCATGCATACTATGGATACAAAATTCATATATTAATAAATACACAGCGGAATAAGTACATAAGTAAATAAAACCATAACATAGAGAACTTATCTTTAATGAAATGAATCATTGATTGGTTGTAGATCAAGGATGTTCCACCCAACCGTAGACACTGTTATTCCAAGTCTCAACAACAGTGTCACCCCCGAGCTAGGGATATGAATCCATAAGGATGGTTCCAGAGTGTCACTTGACCTCCCAAACCAGTCAACACTTAATCTCTCATAGTTTTTTCAGCACCCACAACAATCCAAGCACACCATCTCTCTTCTACCCAGCCTGCACAACCCAAGAGAATGAACCCCCTTCTCTGCCACGCAGTCCCTCAGGCTTTCCATCTCCTTCCAGGGATCTAGTGTAGCTGGTCTAGAATCTCCATGTTGGGACTCTCATGACTCACATCTATGAGAAAAATAGAACATAGGCCAACATATATCAAAAATGGATGCCTTGATTCATGGTTGGAATACACCAACGTTCTCTACAACCAATAAAACCATGTCTCCTCTCCAACAATTTTATTTCCTTTCCCCAACCAAGATAAGAATGAGGAAAGACATGTGGGTGAAGGAATGAATGGGATGAAAACTGAATTAAAGGTGTGATCAATGAGTATTCGAGTGAGTGAGGGACTGAGTGAAGATGAAGAAAAAAAAGAACCAGAGTGAGAATCTCCCAAATAGACCAAGGACAGGTTTATATAATTCTTGGAATTGAGGAAACACTTGGCCTTCCCCACAATAATATCATGTAACTGTTATTCTCCATTAAAACAAAATGGGCAAATAAAGTATAAGGTAAATACTAAGTCCCTAATCCCCCCCTCTTGTGGAATCATATCCCCCTATAACTCTGTTCTTTGTCTGTCTAGCAACCAATGATGTATTTATTAATAATAATGGTCAAAACATTAAATTTCCTAGGTACACTGGCCTCTTTAAATTGTTTGTCCACTCTATACTTTCATGGATTAACAAAATAAATTATTTAATATGGGGCTCAAAATCCAAGGTGTTACATCCCCTCCCCCTTATTTTGGCACTGTCCTCGGTGCATATACAAAAGAGAGATCAAAATCTAAAAATTTATTCAAAATGTTGCAGGTATTCTTCCCGTATGGCATTTTCATTCTCCCAAGTAGCATCTTCAGGACCGTAGCAGGTCGACTATACCTTTACCATCTCTATAACTCGATTTCAGAGCATTTTGACTTTTCTGTCCAATATTTGCGTTGGCTAGACCTGAAATCCTGCTTCTGTCTCTACTTGAATCAGATGCCAATCAATAACATGGTTAGGATCATGCACATATTTATTTAGAAAAGTGACATGAAATAAAATATGCACATCCATAGAAGCAGGCAATGTAAGCATGTATGCAACTAGCCATATTTTGTCCAATATCTCAAATGGAACACATAATCTGGATCCAATCTTTTCACAACTACCTAGCTTCAAAGAGGTATTCTTAGGCTTCACTTTTAAAAGAACATGTTCCTCTGCTTTAAATTATCTAGTTGTCTTGTTCTTATCTGCATAAATTTTATGTCTATCTTGAGCTTCCTTTAATGGTTAATTCTAACCATCTGTTCTTCCATATCCTTGAGCAATTCTGGCCCAAGTACCACTTTGTTTTTTGGGTTGTCTCATCTCACTGGATTATTTCATTTCCTTCCATACAATGCTTCAAATGGGTTCATTTTCAATTTAGCTCGATACCCATTATTATAGGAAAACTAACCCAAGTGAAAGTAATGTTCCCACTTATATAGTTTATCCATCACATACATTCTCAACATGTATTCAATTACTTGGTTCACTCTCTCTATCGGCCAATCTAACTGTGGATGGTATGATGTGCTAACGTTGATATTTGTACCAAATCCTTTAAACAATCCCCTCCAAAAATTTAAAGTAAACTTTGTATCTTTGTCTGAGACAACTGTCTTAGGTATCCCATGAAACCTTGAAATCTCCCTCATCTAGATTTTTGCAATATTAGTTTTTGTATGAATTGTTTTTACAGGAACAAAATAAGAACCTTTGTCAATTTATCAACCACTACCATGATCGAATCATGTTGTCCTTTTGTCTTGGGAAATTTTGTTATAAAGTCAATGGATACCACTTCCCATTTCTTCTATGGAATTGGTAAGGGTTGTTGAAAACCTGTTGGGTGCCTATGCTCAGCCTTCACTCTCTAACATTCCATACATCTAGCAATGTAATCAGCAACATACTTTTTCATTCCTGGCCAAAAGAATTGTCTTCTTACTGTTGAAATTGTTTTCTAGTAACCAGGATGTCCAACATATGGAAAATTATGCATTTATTTTAATACCAAATTCCTGAATTCTTCATAAATAGGAACACAAATTCTACTTTTATGCATAAGTAATCAATCTTCCTTCATCTCATATTCTTTAATTTTATGTTGTACATTTTCTTGTTGTAAGATTTCCTTTACCCGTAGGTTATGTTGATCTATGAAAAAAACATCTAAAATTATGCTCTTTAAATCTGACTGATGCATACCAACAGTGGTAGAATGCATGATATGTACTCTTATACTAAGTGCATTGATAACTTTGTTTTCTTTTCCTTTGATATGCTTGATGTCAAAATATTATTCACTTAGAAATTTCAGCCATCTCGTTTTCCTGGAATTCAAAGTTGGTTGTTCAAAAAGATATTTCATACTACATTGGTTTGTTCTTAATTCAAATCTCTTCCCCATGAGGCAATGCCTCCACATATTGAATGTGTGAACAATGGCATCAAGTTCCAAGTCATGCATGGAATAGTTCCTCTCATGTTCTTTAAGCTTTCTAGACTCATAACCAATGACATGACCATTTTGAGTGAGGACTCCACCAAGTGCTTCCTTGCATGCATCTGTACATACCACACAATTTTCATTTGGGAAGAAAATATTTAAAATAGGTGCACTAGTAAGTAATTATTTCAACAAATTAAAGTTCTCTTCACACTCAGATGTTCATACAAATTAGAGAACCCTGCTATAAATATTTTGTATTAACCAACTAACCCCATAAAATATCTTAATTCTGAAACATTCATGGGTGTTGGACATCCTCTAATGGATTCAATATTCTTTGGATCTACTGCTATACCTCGTTTGGAAATAATGTGTCCCAATTAATGGATTTTTTCTTGGTAAAAAGAAGACTTACTAAGCTTGGAATACAATTGATGTTCCCTCAACACTTGCAATACCAATGTTAGGTGATGTTAATGCTCTTCCTCTGAATTAGAATAGACATGTCATCCAGGAATACTATGAAAAATGTATCCAAATGATTTCTAAATATGCCATTCATTAAGCACATAAAGACAGCTGGTGCATTGGACAGTCCAAATGGCACCACTAAAAATTCTTAATGCCTATACTTGGTTCTAAAGGTTATCTTATTGTTGTCTTCTTCCTTGATTCTTACCTAATGGTATCGCGATATCAACTCTATATTTGAAAATATCCTTTCCCCTCTTAGCTAATCAAATAGGTCATCAATTCTGGGTAGAAGGTACTTGTTCTTCATAGTGGATTTATTCAATTGTTGAAAATCAATACACAGTCTCAAAGTTCAATCTTTCTTTTTGACAAAGAGTACTGGTGCTCCCCAAGGTGAAACACTTGGACATATGTACCCTTCCCTCAACAATTCTTCCAACTACATTTGTAATTATTTTAATTCTGGTGTACTCATTATGTAAGGTGTTTTTGACACCAGGGAAACCTTTGGCACTAAATCAATAGAGAAATCTATCTCCCTCTTTGGTGGCAACCCTGTTACTTATTGGAATACATATTCAAATTATTGTAGTACCGAGAATTCTTCAAGGCTTGGCTCCTTTGTCTTTTCTAGCTCCTCCACATGGGATTCATACATTTGACATCCTTTTCTAAAATATCTTTTCAATTGTATGGCTAAAATCTCCCTTATAGAGATGGGTCTTGAAACTCCTTTCACAATGCTATTGTTTTCTTCTTTATCAAGACATTTAAATGATTGTTATGACAATCTAGAACAACATAATTCTTTTCCAACCAATCCATTCCAATTAGAATATCATAAGACCCTAATCATATAATATTTAGATCAACTTTAGTATTCTCACCATTAATACTTATGGAACAACATATGAAGAAATCATAGATTCTCCTTTTGGTTCTAGTGGCTAACCAAACCAAACTTGATTTTTCAAGATAACTTTTCTCTAAATGTAATCTATCCACTATTTTAGGATCAATGTAACAACACATTTATCCTGAATCAATTAAAATAGCAACATGTTGATTAATGATCTTACCTTCCACCTCGATCATATTGGATTGTTACTATGCTTGTCGATCATCTAAAGATACATAAATTCTTCCCATTTCTTCTAATGTTGTAGCCTCTTGGATGTTGTGCATGGTCTTCACTTTGTCCTTTATGTGAGGGAAATCCTTGTAAATGTGGTCTTTTTTGCATCCCCAACATTGGATTGGTGGTCTCCCCCTTTTTCCCAAGGATTACTCTCTCTTGGATTCATCCTTAGCATATTGGTCTTGATGATTTTTATTAGGGTTATTTCTATTGAAAGGAGGTTTGAATCCCTTCGTCCTCTGATCATATGTCTCCTTCTTCTTATCCTTCCAAGGTTTATGCATGGATTCTATGCCCTTGCCTTTCTCATATAGGTACTTAGCCTTCCTGATGGTCTCAGTCAAGGTCCTAGGTTCATCATATTGAATATTCTCTTTATAGAAGGATGGATGTCCACTCAAAAACCCATGTAATTTCACCTTCTAATATTTTATAAACCTTACATACTTTAGCAGACCCACAAACTTCTTTTCATATTTTTCCATGGTCATGCTGCCCAGCTTGAGTTCAAAGAACTCTTGCATTTTATTTTCATAGAAGTGCTCTGAGAGGTACTCCTAAAAATATTTCTTGAACTACTTCCAAGTGATCATTCTTTCATTAATGTGATCAACTTACTTCGGTTGATGCCACTACATAGCAACTTTCCCATGTAAATGGTATGTGGCATTTATGGCTTCTAGTTTTGATGAGTAGTTACGCAATTGAAAATACCTCTTGAGTCCAATAAACCATTCTTAAACATCATCTTCCCTTTCTCTTTCACCATCAAAGGATGGTGGCTTAAGCTTCCTCAAATCTCCTTGAAAACTATCCAATTCATGTCTTCTTCTTCAGTTCCTAACATGAGACACCTCTGGACTACTTATGGAATATTCAGACTCGTACAATTTCCTTGCTGAATAGGGAGGTGAGTGATGTCTATGAGTTCCTCTAGCACTTCTTGAATAACCAGTTCTTCTATGGTCATCTCTTCTTCCATGAAATCTTCCCTCTTCCTCATGTTTTGTGTTTTATCCATTCTTTGTTTTCCTCTACAACTGATTTAAGATTTGCATCACTTGAGAATTTATCTAATTTTTTTCTCTCATCAGTCTCTCATTGTCATTTTTGTAACTCTGCACTTCTATTTTCAGGATTCTCATAGTCTCTATCAATGTTTTTTTCTCTCGTTTGGCCTTTTGTCCATTGGATTTTGTCTATGCATTACCAACACTGATATTTTAACCTTTGGCCTCTTTATCATGGTTATAAGCTTCCTATCCTTCTTCCATTTATCAAATATGCATTATTATACTGAATGGATATGTTCACACCCCCAAATTCTCCAAATTCTACAAGAAACCATTTTTTTAGAATTTCGCATATTATAAAAAAATTTGCCAAACAATGCTACAGGTCCTTTTTCTTCTCAATTCATGAAGAATATATTATCATTCTCCATATTATACACTTCCATGTTATCCCTTAGCTGGTAGAAATATCAAATTATGCAAAGGTGATTCCTTCAAACCACTTTCCATGCGACCATGGATTGAAACCACGGGCTTATCCATTCTCTAGCGTCTTCCTATGTATTCTTCCACACGAGAGATTGTGCAAACAACATAATCAACAGTTGGGTTACCTCCCAAGCCCCTTTTTACCGTATCATGAGACCGATGCTGGGACCAAGTCCTATGGACTTTATCCTTCAACTTTTCTCCCTTGTCAACCTATGTTTTTCCATTGAGTTACGACTCGTCGAACCCATCAATCATTCCACTAGCAAAACGGACAGACGCGATTTAATCTCCCTTCGAATGGATGGTCCCGCCCCCAGCTGGAGGCTTGAATAGAAATAAATAGTTATGAATTAATCAAACGTTGAGATGGAAAACTCTCCTCCAATTCTGAAATTTGATGCTCCAGGGCTCTGGGACATACAATTCCCATTTCTCTCAATTCCCTCAGAGTGAAAATCCTCCAAACTACTTACCCTTCTCCTCCTACTTGACCGAATGTTCGATAGAGGTCCTAAAGGGATCTTAGATCGATGATCTACATGCCTTCATGACTTTGGGCTTCAACACCTCTTACTGATAGAAACTTGGACACCCCCAGAGTCACATACTCCTGGAGATGACATGACACGCTAGCGTCACCTAGGGTGACATGGACCTGTGGCATGTGTGCCACATGTCACTAAAAAATAGACATATTGAGGTCCAAAAGGTGTTGAATATAGGTGACATGTGTCCTGAAATTCCCCCTGGCCATGTAGCAGAAGCCACGTCATCAACCATACAGATGATCCCCAATCAAAACTCCAGATCCAACAGTCCGCATGACTTCACGGTTTTACACCTTCATGAATTTGACACTTTGGGGCTTCGACGCTCTAGGGTTTTCTTTGCAACTTACTTCGTATTTGTTGGAGTGGTGAAGTTATGAAGCCCAAAATTTTCTAACCTTCTACCATAGCTATATATGACAACCCGCAACACTCCCGAAGTCCTCCCCTCAATCTAACATTCGACGAAGATTCTAGGACTTCGACACTTTGGGGCTCTGAGCTGTAACAATTCATCAAAGTTTAAAACTTCCTGGAGTGAAAAATCTTGAAGTGGTCAATGTTGTCTTACCATTATCAATAATGGAGATCCCCCCATGCCTCCCATCATATTGGATGACTAACAGGGCTTTGTGACTTCGACCTTTGACAATTAAGGCTTTTCCTGCCTACCAATATCGCTGAATCGACAAAGTTCCGAAATTCTTCCTTTCCTGATTGGATTCGATCAATGGTTGGGACTTAATTCTTACCCAACCTCCTATTCACCTCCATCGAATGGTCCTTTCTCACCTTCCCTTCGATCCAATGATATGGATCTCCCTTGATCCCATGGTGGTGATCGCTCCCAGATTCTAAAAGGATGATCACGATCCCATGATCCCTTACAAAGAATCTCTAACATTTTGGATTCTGCACAGATTCTGCAACACCATTCCTCCTGAGATTTACAATGTGAAGGTCATAATTGATCTTAACTATGAGAATCTGACCAACAGATCTGGCCCATACGAGTCCGATGTTTCAACCAGTGGCTCTGATACCAATCTGTAATGAACCCAAGCACCCCTAGGATGGGCTACACCACTTGAAGTCCACTTCTAGACTCTTAGATGGGACTCTCAGGACTCATAGTTTTGAGAAAAAATGAACACAGGCCAAAACATCTTAGACATGAAAGCCTTGATTCATGGCTGGAATACACCAACGGTCTCTACAACCAACAAAACCATGGCTCCTCTCCAACAGTTCACTTTCCTTTCCCCAGCCAAGGAACGAATGAGGAAAGATGAGTGGGTGAAGGAATGAATGGGATGAGAGGTGAGAAAAAGGTTTGATCAACGAGTAAATTACTGAGTGAGGGAATAAGTGAATATGAAGAAACCAAAGAACATGAACAAGAATGAAAGTGAGAACCTCCCAAATAGACCAAGGATGAGTTTATGTAATTCTTGGAATTGAGGAACCACTTGGCCTTCCCCACAAGAAGCTCAAGTGTAACTACTATTATCCATTAAAAAATGTGTAAATAAAGTATAAGGTAAATACTTAGACTCTTATCCTTGTTCGTCTAGGAGCCAGTGATGTATTTATTAATAATAATGGTCAAAACATTACATTTCCTAGGCACACTGGCCTCTTTAATTTGTTTGGCCACTCTGGCCTTTCATGGATTAAAAAATTACATTATTTAATGTATGGCCCAAAACTTGGGGTGTTACATCAGATGTTGGTTCACTATAATTTTGGAAATATGCCCTGTGGAATTTAGGGTTCCTGAATGCTCCTGAAATCAGTTTCAAACATGTCATCTTGGAAATTTCACTATAACATATTTTATGTCATGTTTTAGACCCTATTATTTTGCAGATATGGAAGAGATATTTTGGGGTACATTTTGTAAAATATCATATTTTTTTCACTATGCATTTGAAGATATACCCTGTGGAAGTTAGTGTTCTTGAATTATCTTGAAATCAGTTTCAAATAGGTCAGTTTGACACATTCGCTATAACTTAGTTTTTATGATGTTTCAGAACCTGAATTTTTTTCGAGACAAAGGTGCAACCTTGGTGTACATGTGATAAAAATATAAAGTGTTGGTTCGCTATAATTTTGGAGATATGCCCTGTGGAATTTAGGGTTTCTAAATGCCCCTGAAATCAGTTTCAAACATGTCATCTTGGCACTTTTTCTATAGCTTATTTTTTGGGATGTTTCAGACCTTGAGATTTTGTACAGACAAAGGAGAGATATTGATGTACATGTGGTAAAAATATCATATTATGGTCCAATATTATTTTGTAGACATTAGCTATGGAAGTTATGGTTCTTAAATTCTCCTAAAATCAGTTTCAAACAAGTCATCTTGGAACTTTTACTATAACCTAGTTTATGGGATATTTGAGACCTTGAAATTTTTCAGAGATATAGGATACATACAAATGCACATCATGCAAAAGTTTCAATATCAAATTTGCAATATTTTTCACAAGTTTTTGCTTTGGAAGAGGCCAAAACAACAAGCTTTGGGAAATTTTCCATTTGGAAATTCAAATTTTGGTTAGACCTAGTCAAGGCGAAAGTAGTAAGTATACCTGGTGAAGGAAAAATAAGTGAGTAGAAATAGTAAAGGTATAAGTAGGGAGTATACCTGGTGAAGGAAGAAATAGCCAGAAGACTCACTGAAGTTTGGTGCAACTCAGATATTGGTGTCTCTTGCTAAGTTGGTGCTTAACATTGGGGATTGATGTCTCTAATAGATTGGTGTCTATGAAAATATCCAAGAGATTGGTGTCTCTTGCTATGTTGGTGCTTAACTGTGTGGATTGGTGTCTCTAGTATATTGGTGTCTACAAAGATTTAAAATATATTGGTGTCTCTTGCTAATTTTGTTCTTGGAAATGGGGATTGGTGTCTCGATTAGATTGATGTCTACGAAGATTTATAAGAGTATTTTGGTTCCTACCAAGATTTTTTATTAGTGTTGATTAATATCTTGATTAGGTTGGCTCCTACAAATAATTATAAAGAAAATTTTCATGGTTTTCTCCTAAAAGGGTTTCCATGTAAATCTTGTGTTCCATGTTCTGTAGTTAATATGTGATTTTTTTCTTATGGTTGATGAATGATTGAAAAAGTCAAAAAATTGTCTTCTACTAATTCATTCCCCCCTCTGAGTATAAGTGTAATATCAACAATTGGTATTAGAAATAGTTCCTTCAGAAATAGTCCAACCACTAGAAGGTAGATCTTGGGAGAACACATGGAAATTGAAACTAAAACTTTGGAAAATAAACATAAATAGAAATAAATGATGGATTCATAAAAGGAGAAAAATTCCAAAACAAATGTGGAAGTAGATATTGAATAAGAACGCATTGGTGCCTTAAGAAAAATAAGGAAGATTAAGAAAAAAATTGAAACAAAAGGAGCAGTAGTAGAAATATGAAGAGGAGGATCATGATGTAAAAGAAAAAATATCACAAATTCCTTGAAGAAACAAAGAAGATTGTTATCAACCTAAAGATTCAACTAGAAGAGGAATAAAGGATGGAATAAGTGATGAGAATCTAGTTGAAGGAAAAGGATGGAAATTGCAAGAAGCTATAAGCTAAAATTGCTTCCTTAAGAAAGGAAATGGAGAAGTCAACTGCTCAATTGAACAAAATTTTGAAGTTTGACAAGATCAATGAAATATTAGATGATATCATCAAATGAAAAAGATCACTTCTATACAATTATTTTCCACATGATCACCCGATGGGAATCATCTCTAGGTTAGCAGTTTGAGACACTAAATGATGTCATTTTTCCTTGAGTACACACCACATTTTCCCCTGGTCGTAGGTTGTCTCTTTACAACCTTTCACCAAAATGGTTGATTGCGCCTTATCCTTTTGCAAAGGGTGACCAATCACATCTTGCAAGGATGAAGGGCATGACTGGTTATATTACTCTCAATTTAGGAATGGTTACAATGAGATGGGATCAAGCTAAGAGTTCTCGCAATTTGACCTTAAGAAGCTTGTTAATTTGAGTTTCTAAGAGTTTTCTTCCATGTCATCTCTTTCATCCTATATATTGAGGGCCTCTAATGGGAAAAGAGGAGGAGAGTAAACTTATAATGTCATATTGATTACGGAGCTTGGGAAAGCAAATTTGGAGAAGCTTCGTCAAACTATTTGCATGTAAGTTGTAATCTTTTTTCCTTATTAATAGAAGATGCACATGATTTTCCCATCTAATTGATTGTGTATGGTGATTCTAATCTTCAGAGAGAGTAAGTATTTTCATGTCTTGTGATATATTATTAGAAATATGTTTTATACCTGTTATGTTTGATCCCGTGAGGGGTGTTTGTTTGTTTTCCTATGTGTGCAGACTTGTGTTTGTGAAAGTGAATGATATATTCAAAGGATTGAATGAGCAAGGAGCATGCAAGGAAAACCATTGAAGTATCGACTATGCTTCTCATCCTCTTATCTCGTAGATCTTTTCATGTACGATTTAGATCTAGGAAATTCTTTATCTTGTATCTCTATTTTGTATTAGGTCTAGGAAGATCCCAAGGGAGGAAACTCCTACAGGATAAATTTATCCTACAACATAAATTGCAAGAAGCTAGAAGATGAAATTTCTTCCTTAAGAAAGGAATTGGAGAATTCAACTACTCAGTTGAACATAAGTTTGAAGTTTGAAAAGAGCACTGAAATCTTAGATGATATCATCAAATGCCAAATATCACCACTCATTAGAACTAGTCATGGTTATGATCAAATTCAGATGANAAGAAAGGAATTGGAGAATTCAACTACTCAGTTGAACATAAGTTTGAAGTTTGAAAAGAGCACTGAAATCTTAGATGATATCATCAAATGCCAAATATCACCACTCATTAGAACTAGTCATGGTTATGATCAAATTCAGATGAACACCAAAGAAGATTCAAAAGCTAGAGACCCATCAAAGAAATTAGATGAAGGAAAATCTAAAATCTATGTTGATGTACTCAAAATATTCATCAGTGATGAAGACAACAGGAAGAGAGAAAATGATGTTCCATAGAAAATTGGCATTCCTCCCAAAGGAAACAAGGATAGATTCAAAATATCTTTCCCACCAAGATGACCTTGTATAACTCAGACCAAAACTCTTTACTTGCTTATTGTTTTTCTTGCAATCACTTTGGTCATAAAGTAATAGATTATAGAAAATATACAAGAATTAATCACATGTGGAATAAAAATAGAAGTACTTATGGGTTCTCAAATAGAAACTACATTTCATTTACTCCATTATTTGATTACAATGTCGTATGTTATAAGTGCAACAACTATGGGCACATAACACATTTTCTTAGAAGTGGTGCAATATACCAGATAAATTATATTATGTAGAACATCGATATTTAGCAAGCAGTAATGGAAAAACAATATTATATCTAGAGTAATACCATAATAACACCAAAAATAGAACCTTTATTAAATATATCAATGTTCACTTGCCTCTTTGAGGGGGTAACCTCTAGCGGAGTAGAGCTCTATTAAAATAATATCCAAGAAAAAAATATCCAATACCTCCTACTCGTATTTATACTAACTCTACCTTCTAAGGAAACGTCCATAAGAGGTTCTTTCTAGAAGTGTAAGCTTATATTAGGTCTTCTTACATTGACTTATTATCCTTTATTTAATAGGCTTTATTCACTAATGTCGTCCTTTAATACATAGAAANCAAAAGAAACCTTTTCCTTAAGGATGAAGATGTGGAAACTTCTAGAGTATGGTCGATCGTTCCCAAGTCACATCCTTTGGTGATGTGTCCACTTGATCAACACTTCCTTGATATTTATGCCACGCAAATTAAATTCATGTGTATTGAGCATTGCTTCTAGTTGGAGCCAAAGGGATCCTTCTTCATCTAATTCCAGAAGGATGGTTTGGACCTTTCAAGCCTGTCCCACCACTTTATTTAAAAAAGAAACATGGAACACCAGATGGATTTTGGAAGTAGATGGAAGGGACAATTTGTAGGCTAGTGAACCAATATGATTAATGATTTGGTAGGGCCCATAAAACTTGGGAGCCAGCTTGTGATGTACCTAGGATTTGAGATATTTTTGTTTATAAGGTTGGATCCTGAGAAACATGTGATCACCATCCTAAAAAACCATTTCTAAAAAATGTTGGTTCTCATGTTACTTCATGGAATTTTGGGCCATTTGGAAGTTATCCTTCAGAGCCGTTAGGGTAGTTGTTCAACCTTGAAACATGGTATCAATATATTGGACCTTTGATGTTCCTAGAAGATAGGTAGTGATGATAGGTGGTCATTGGCCATACCCTGCTTCATATAGGGTCATTTTAGTGACCGTATGTTATGAAGTATTATACCACCATTCGACCAAGGGGATCCATTCCACCCACTGATGTTGTTTTTCTGAATCAAAACACCATAAGTAGGTTTCCAAACATTTGTTGACCACTTATGTTTGGTCGTCAGACTAGGGGTGATAGTCAATTCTCATGTTCAGTTCGGTTCCTTGTAATTTAAACAATTCTTGCCAAAATGCGTTGGTGAAATTTGGATCACGATCAGCTACAATAGAGGTGGGCATGCCATGTAACTTGAAAATATGATCAAAGAAAACTTGTGATACTAGTGTTAGTGTGAAAGGGTGGGGTAATGAAAACAAATGAGAATACTTGGAGAGGCGAACAACCACCACCATGATTACAGACTTGTTCCCAGATTTCAAGAGGCTGTTAAGAACCAAACATCAATATAGCATAGAAAAACCTCAAGAAAAGTACTCAACGCCTTGAAAAAGAGATAATATCAGATAATAAGCCTCTTCGAGGGGGCAACCTCCTTTTACCCCACTTAA
>SNQJ01S0018876.1:9847-28256 GCA_010110895.2 Picea sitchensis
ATACTTTGCCCAGGTTGCGATGGAGTTTCTTTTGAACAATGACACATATACTGTGACATAGATCCACTTTATATTGGTCGTGGCTATGTCTTGTCATCTCGTAGATCCACTGTGTATTCTTTGTGGCTACGATCAGTTCAGGTCATGGGAGTATAGATCCACAGTGTATTTTCAGTGGCTATACCTTTTTATCAATACAATTATGGATCCGCAGTGTATTTTATGGCAGCCATATCTTGCAAGTCTTTATCACCCAGGCATAGGTATGCCTGCCCTGGGTTTGAAACATGTCATAATATTTGTTGGATGTTTGTGTGTAGGTTCTGTCAGGTTCTCTGCGTCTATACCCTTGCTTAAAAGTCTACAAAGCATTTCAGTTATCAGTTCCTGTCTTCTAACTTCATACTTTGGGGGGAAATCTGTTACACATAAAAAATACTCACTTCGATAGTGTTGCAAGTGTCGTCATTACAAGTGTTGCAAGTGTCGCATTTTGCTCACAAGTGTCGCAAGTGTTAGGGAAGCATATTGCCATGATGCCTATGTCATGCCTATAATGACATGAGAAGGACACTTAAAACACCTCAAACATTTGATATGGAAGAGGAGAAATGAGTCAATAGGCTCATGAACCTTTTGCCATCTGAAAACACTAAAAAAACTAAGCTTTTGAAGGAGAGCGCCCCCCTATACCTCTTTTGGGAGCGCTGGCGCTCCCCCTTACACTGTCTGGGAGCGTTATAAAAATCCTTTGGCCCTTTTGAGGGAGCGCTGGTGTCTTTAGGAGCGCTGGCGCCCCCCTTAAGCCTACTGGGGAGCGTTGTAGCGCTCTGATGGCCCTTTTGAGGGAGAGCTACCTTTTCTGGGCAATAGTTAAGTTGTTGAGATGAATGGGGGAAGGATCCTTTCATTCTTGGAAGGCAGTTGGATTCGAATCCTCAATCAAGCCATGGCCTTAGGGCTGATCCTCAACTGAAGGAGGCAAATCCTCAACTTCCCCAAGGATATATCAAGTGGTTAAAGCCTCTCCAAGGCTATATAAGAAAGATTTCTCATGGTGAAAAGAGGACTAGAAAGGGAGAATCACACCAAACTTATGATCTCATAAGTGGTGCTGGAACAGGGAAGAATTGGAAGCATGAAACCTATGATCTCATAGGAAACATACAGTGAACTGGAGGAAAGTAATCAGTAAAGTTGCTGTCATCCGGATCGTGGATATTTTGAGCAAGGGTTGGACAAAGGGGACTTGATGAAGCTGTCGCATTCACATCTACGGTTGTAAGTTACTTCTGTCATTGTTCTCATTAATATGACACGCTTGGCCTGTTTCTTTCTAGTTTGTGTTTAATCTCGCATGAACTTGTCTCTGATAGATAGATCTATTTCAAGCTAATATCAATAGAGTAGGAAGTGATTGTACTATTGTTTGTCTACAGGGCTCATCGAGGAGCGAAATATTGGAGCTCAACTCGAAGCGTGCAGGGACAAACACCGGTAAAAGGTACTTCTTTTCTTCTTCCTCCTCATTCTTTAGTTTGTATAGATCTGAAAGGAAGTCAGTGTCCACGTTAAGCGTCTTCTATCTTAAGAGTTAAGAGTCTAGCTCTCAAGAGGAGATCTACCTGTCCGCAGGGAGATTTTCCTTCAACAGGTTCTTAAAAGAAACTTGAGGGCCAAGTTCAATAACTACATGACAAAAATGAGTTAAGCCCTTGGTTCTTAGCCGAAGGGCATATGAAAAATATTTCAACAAAAAGTACTCATATGTACTTCGATGAAGTTTACTTCGGGAAGTATTACTCTGATAAAATGAAAGAAGGGCAAAGTTCGGAGGACTTGGTTCCAACATTGGTATTGTGATAGAGGAATAAGGGTGAAAGAAGAGGCACTATCAACAACGCTTAAAATGCATAAGCCTGTGGTTTTGAGCTTGTGGTTATTTGAACATTGCGTTGAAGGAAACACCTCATATGTATTTCATTTATGTAAACAACTTAAGGTCTGTAGAGTAATTCGACAGAGAATTAACACCATAACAATACATAGAATCGATACAAGCTCGAATATGATCTGTTGGTGAACTGAGGATGCAACATAAGCATGATAACGATATAATGAGTCTATCCATATCTTTGATCAACTCATGAGGACAAAGATTTGAATCAAGATTCGAATCAAGATTAGTTAGATAAATGAAGAGGTGCAATGGTTCATGTAAAAAAGACACATTGGTTCAATCCTATACCGTTTGAAATACTATATAAACCAGAAGTGGTGGTGAATCTAAGTGTGTCTTGGTGGATTAAATATATATGTATATATAATGGATTGAATGAAAGTTCATTCTATCAGGTTGGTGTCTGTTTACAAGTTGAGTCTTGTTATGAGGATTGGATTCCTCACATCTCAATTGGATCTAAGATCAACAAGTTGGGTCTTATTATGAGGGTTGGATTCCTCATTTCTCAGTTGGATCTAAGAACTACAAGCTGGGTCTTGTATCAGAGAGTTGGATCTCTCATATTCAGTTGAAGTCGAAGATATTAAAGGATTGATTTTATATGTATTTATACAAGTTAATTAGATAAAAGAAAGATATTATATCTACTTCATACAGTTTGTGTTTTAAATGTTTATGAATAATTAGTTGAATTGCATATATTATTCAGTTAATTTAGTTAATCTATGAAAGTGTGAAAAGTAGCCAAAAGTTCTAGACATTGATTCACCCCCCCTCTCAGTGTCAAGTGTACATATCAACAATTGGTATCAGAGCAGGTTTCTTCAACAGAGTTTAAACACTGGAAGGTATACTTTGAAGAAATGGGTGGACAAATGGCTCTCTCCACAAATGAATCTCCCTTATTTGATGGAACAAACTACTCTTCATGGAGGGAAGGAATGAAACAATATTTGAAGACAAGAGGATCTAGTGTTTGGGATTCGGTAGTATCTAAACCTTGGTACTCAACTACCTCAAGAACAAAACCAAATTTGCAAAAGAAGCAAAGAAAAATAATTCAATAACATTAAAGGCAATCCATAATGGACTGTCAGACCAAGTCAAAGAAAATATGGGATATATCACCTCTGCTAAAGTGCTATGGCTCCAGCTAGAGATTTCTTATTAAAATAAAGAACAAAACAAATAAATGGATAATTCCAATAAGTTTATATAACAAAACAAAGAAATGGAGAATTCCAATCAATTTATAGAACAAAACAAAGAAACAAAGAAATCCAATTAGATTAAAGAACAAAACTTAGAAATGGAGAAATCAAATCAGATTAAAGAACAAAATACAGATAAAGATAATTATAATCAGAATAAATAACAAAACACAGAAGATGACAATTCCATCAAAGAATTGATGCAAACCCCAGTCATCAACATATAAGACTACTGCATCAAGGAATTGATGAATACCTCAGTATTCACTAAAGAAAAACTATTAGATTTTAAGAATGATGTTATAACTACATTTGAAATGATCAATATGGAACTAACAAATGGTCTATATATTGAAGTTACTAAGGATATTCTTGACCAACTTGAATACACAGTTATTTGCACTTTTGAAGAGTTGGAGAAGCTTCAAAAGAAAGATATGTTGCTACTACAACAGTTATTTCATTCTAACCATGAAGAACATGAACAAAATATTCACCTAGAAAACAAAGAAGAAGAAATCAAAAGATTGAAGATCGAAGTTGCTAATCTAATAGAAGAAATGGAGGAATTAAAGACACATGAAAGTACAAGAAAATAAGTACTAGAAGAGACAGAAGAAATGGTCATCTGTCTAAAAACTCAACTTGAAGAAACTAAGAAAAATGAAGAAGCCCATAAGATCCAATTAACTAAAAGAGAAGAATCATGTCACATGTTGGAATTGGAAATTATTAACGTCAAAAAGATAAATGAAAGTACTAATGCAACTCTAATGACTCAAATTGAAGAAACTAATTAAAATGAAGAAACAAATAAGATCCAATTAACTAAAAAGGAAGAATCATGCCACTGGTTGGAATTAGAAGCCATCAACCTCAAAAGGATTCAGCTAGAAAACAAGGAAGAAATCAAAAGATTGAAGAATGAAGTTGTTGATCTAACAAAAGATATAGAAGAGTTAAAGACATATGACAAAGCTAATAACTGTGTTGACGCCCAAAAGATTAACATAGGTACCTGCATGCAAAGTGGTTGCAATGCCGTATTATTTATTTATAATTAATAATATACTAATAGGTGGGACCCCGTGTGTGGATATGAAAGAAGGATGACACATTTGCTTATGTGCTTATGACTTGGTTGCGAGATGAATTCTACAATTTATTGCCTTTAAGTTACTCTTTAAAACAAATGGCCAGATGACAAATTTGATGGAAAATGTGATTAAAAGAGAAATGATGTTGTTTTGATAGTTATAATAAGTTTTATTCTGCTGCACTCAATTTAAAAGGAAATCTAAACTCCAGGCTTGAAGTAATGGATGATAATGGTATTGTAGATCTCTTGTTAAAAGGGTTATGCACCATTGTTTAAAGTTTAAAGCTTAAGAGTTGGGACATGGTCTCCCTAGCAAGTGTTGACATATATTATATTGGGGTTGGCACATATGTTAAAGTTTGAAAGTATAGGAAAAGGGCGGCGTATCCTGCTTGCATTGAATTGTTATGGAAATAGTGGATTATGCGTTTTATGGCTAGCTTGCTTGTACTGGCTATGGTTGAAGGAGTAAGTGTGGATACGACATGTAGTAAATGCACGTCGCTCTAACCTACCTCAATGGTCTCCACCCTTGCTATTTTGCAATTGATCATTTTTGTTCGTTGATGCTGCCTTTGCTTTTCTTGACCGTGAAAGAAGTGTTTGAACTTTGTCTATTTTCCTTGGCATTTTTGCACCCAGGTGTTAGTACTCAGTTAACAGTACTAATTTTTAGAATTTTGGTGACGACAAACACACTACTGGAACAATTATATTCTCGCAACGCCATCATAAAGCATCATCTCACTACTCGAAATTTCCTTAAATTCTTCGGGCCATATCTAGATGGCTTATGTTTTATTGTGGTAATGATCGTGTTGGCTTAACAAATCAATGACAATAGATTATTGATTGGGATGTAGTTGGTTTGATTAAGCCAATCTTGGTTTAAGGCTTCTTTATTAACCAATTTTGGGTATTTTTAGTTGGCTCTCGGCCTTATGCAAAGTGTTGTGTTTTATCAAATTGTGGGTCTAAAGGACAAACTCTAGCTTCACGCCCCAAGCTCCAGTAACATACAACCTACCACACAACACACAAGCCACGAGTTAATCCACAGGCTAAATTCTCATGCTAAGCCACGAATCAGGCCATGAGTCAACACAAAGCTAAGCACAAGCACCAGGCCACATGGAGGTTCAAGGATCGAATGAAGGAAGGAACGCATGCACAAGCACCTAGATTAAGCCATGAGGAGATAATCTACGAATAAACTCAAATCCAAGATAGCAGGGGTCGCGCCAGAGGTTATGGTTTTGTTATATTTGGTGATGAGAATGAGGAAAACCAAACTATGAATAAAATGAATGGTGAGTGTACTCGAGAAGGCAATGATTTATACAGGGAAATGATTGAGAGTGGTGTTATCAAGCTTGGGGAAAAACAGGGTGAAAGAAAGTGTTCTCTTGTATATGGTCAAATGAATGAACCACCTGGTGCTCGTGCACGTGTTGGGCTCACAGGATTGAGTGTTGCAGAGCATTTTAGAGATGCCGAAGGCCAGGATGTGTTGCTCTTCATTGACAACATTTTCCGTTTTACATAGGTAAACTCTGAAGTGTCTTCTTTGCTGGGACGTATTCCTTCAGCTGTCGGATACCAGCCAACTTTGGCTACTGATCTTGGAGGTTTGCAAGAACGTATTACAACAACCAAGAAGGGTTCCATTACTTCCGTGCAAGCTATATATGTGCCAACTGATGATTTTACAGATCCAGTGCCTGCAACAACATTTGCCCATCTTGATGCCACCACTGTGTTATCTAGGCAGATCTCAGAGCTTGGTAAAACAATCAAAACCATCTTTGAGGCCTGTCTCAGAAATGATGATTTATGGGGTAATGAGGCACTTGGCAGACAGTTGGAAACAAATGGTAGAGTGATTATGACAGGTTGGTTTTGTCCACAAACCTTTTTATGGAAAAGAATCTCGAGTTTTTGGATGATATTTCTATGGAACAGAGGCTACACACTCTAAATTGTCTAGTAGTATCCAGACAGTTGGTAATCTTCATTTCCACTGAATAGTGGAAAGTTGGCCTTTGTCAGATGACAGTGAACGAGGAAAGCTTCTGAAATTTTTTTAGATCCACGAAGGATGCATCTCTAGCTAGAGTTTTCGAGGGTACATACAGTAGCCCATCTGCTTCATCCAGTGTTTTGTCCTTCCAGCAGGATGAAACCATTGTCCTAACATTCAAAGAGACATGATTTTATTCATGCTCTCCTTGCAAGTTGTCATGCTCCTATTGCAGAAATACTAAAAGAAATTCTGGTGGAAAGCTCAGGTTCACTTTCTCAGAAGTGTATAAGTTTGAAGGCAGAAGGAAGATGAAGGATGTTTGGAGAATGCTGGTCTTCTCTTTCAAAGAAAGAAATAGAGCATAGCAGCCTGATTAAATGGTCATCAACAATATCCTAGAGATTATTTGAGCAAATTCTAAGGTGTTGAAAGCAATTCAAGGAGACCAAAACAATTTACACAACAGTTGTCAGCTCAAGCTTGCTTGTTGCAGTATGATGCGCTGAAAACTCCTGTAGGTGGAAGATTTGGTTAATTTTGACTTTTCCTTCAAAATTTTCAGTGATGAGTCATGCTCTAGGTGGTGAAGATGGTTCGAGAAGGCCTTTATATTTTCCCAAATGGCTCGTATGGTTTTTGAAGATTAGTTTCTTAGTCCATTAAAATAGGATCTCTTAGCTTATCCTTTTGCTATACATTAGTTTAGATTTGCAAGGTGGATTTTAGATCCATCCTTTTAGGATCTATAACAACATGTTTTTCCTATATATATATATGGTGTCAATTGTAAAAGGGAGGAGGGAGGCCCGTGAGGGGAAGTCTGAGAAGAGATTGATGAAATAACATCCATAAGAGTTAGTAGAACCTGAAGGCATTGTATTTCTGTAATCGTTTCTGACATTGGAGATATATGACATTTGTTTATCAGATTGTGATTTTTTTGTCTAAACATTGTTTTTCCACCTTCCTTGTTTTATATTCTGTCGTTCTTCTTACTTGAACGAATTATAGACATTGAGAATCAATGGAAGCTTATGGATGATAGATTCCCGAGCGGTAAAATTTTTGCTGTGACTACCTATCATCCATGTGTTTTGTTTCAAGTATCATTGCATCTATTTGACTAAGAGAATCTTGGTTTGACGAGGTGTTCTGCTTTTTGTCTATTTCCTATTCTTCTATCCATTTACATATAAAAACGTCTTATTTGATATACAATTTGATTGCCTCTGATCAACAGGGTGTTTACTTGACTCCATGCCCAATGGTGTTTACTGATCGTCATTTAGCCCATTTCTCTTTTTCTTTCTCTCCCGTCTACCCGATCCATGTTCTTTCATAACCCAAACACATTCTTATTTATAAAATTATAGCAATAACTGAAGGGGTGCTAGGCTTGTCCCTATAGCATTCTAGGGGCGACTTCTAGTACTAACACCAGGTATGAAGGTTCTTGCTGCTCCATCCATGAATTCTTGCTCTGCTCATTAATTAAATCAAAAGTTGGCTCTTGCATTTGCTTACTATCTACGCTTTTCCAAGGTTATGGCATATGCTTTTTTTTTTTCTCGACTGTGTATTGGATTTGGATGAAGTTGGTCTCTATGGTGTTTATATGCAAGCGAATTCATAGTTGAACGATGTGTGAGTGTTTCTCACTATTGATGTAACAATGGTTGCTCTGTTGCTGTACCTGTGGGAAAAACTTGTGAGAAAGTGTTTCGGGTTTGCCTCATCTCTGGATTTTCATTGTTTCTTGCATCTATGTTGCAAAGTGATGTCATTGCTCACAGCCTTTGGATTATATTTAGATTTTTCCTGTCAATTATTTATATGGCTATCATGGATATTTTGCTCACGACCTCTATAAAGGGCCTGTGAAGAGGTATGCGGAACATAAAGGTGGTAAGAGATTGTTGATGCATTCTTTTGATTAAACCCTCAAAGTGTTTTCCTGCTTGCTCTCCCATACCTCATTGTTGTTGATGAATGGTATCTTAAACCCTACATTTGAATAACCGTGTAAGGATGGCTAATCGATCATTTGATAGAGGCATTGTTCGCATCCCTTTTGTCATGAGGTTTTTGTCGATTTGTTACTTAAGAGTTAATGCCCAACTCAATTATTTATAAAACATAGTCTGTTATGTGACAATATTGAAGCGATGACAAGATTGTAAGACATTGTTTAAGAAATATAGCCATGCTTTGTTAGCGTGTATAAGGTGGTCGATTTTTATGGATGGATAGAATACCTTTGTTGACGAATTATATATATGTTGAATGAACTCTGCGAACAAGAATTCTGAAAGTTTTGTTATTTGAAATCTCAATTTAATTTTGTGTTATCCACATGGGTTCCTTTTTGGTTGATTTCAAGAAACTTTGTAAGTGGTTAAATAATACTGATGGCAATGTTTTGGACCCAGTCTGTCCATACTTCGACTGTTATTTTTGGTTATTTTAATACTGTGTTTCCTTGACCCTATTGTGAGCAGGCTGTGTTATGTATGTTGAATTATTTATTGGACAATGTTTATTAAATGAATTATGTAAATGTAATTATGAAAGGAACAATGAATAGTATTGAAGTGAAGCACCAATTTTGGAATTTTGAAACAAAGTATTGAATTTTGATTTTGAAACAGGAAAGGGTTTGGAAATTTCGTTGTTACGATGATGGCATTGTTTTTTATGGATAATGAAGAACAATAACCATTGGATTCCCTTCCATTATACCATATTACACACATTACACTCCCCTCATTATCCCACTTACACTTTTTACACTCCTTGTTCTATTATTACTTATTTTTAAGGAAAATTCTGTATGAAAATAAAAGAAATGGAGATGGAGGTTAATTGTTGATTGGTGTTTTAAGAGTTGGTTATATACATAGTTTGATTATTTTTATGATTGCTTGAACATTATCCATGTATATTTCCCCTTCCATGCTACCATTTTATGCACACTACTAACCCCTCATATTCCCAATGACCCTATCATTCCCTGTTCATATGGCAATTGATTAATGAGAATTTTATGGATGAATTGCATGGGTTTTGTGGTAAATAATAGAGCCAACTCTTGATTTTATTTAAGTGGAGTTTCATGTATGGATTATTAAGATTTTTTCATGATTCATTGAATATTTCTATAGGATGAGCTTTTTCAGCAGGGGCAGTAATGGTAGAGGTAACAAAGGTAGGGGAAATTGGAATAGAGGTCACAAAAGACCTCGGTTCTCCATAAATTTCGATGATGACCCCCAGGAATTGAACCACCTTTTCCAAGCTGGTTTATTTAACTTAGTAGGTCAAGGAATCTTCCATCCTTGACCAGAAAGACCTCCTTTCCAAGCACATCAAAACCTTTTCGGTGTCTAAGTCCCTCCCCATGTGTCTATGCGACCAGAACATCTCGCCAATGATGGTTGGCAAGAGATTGTACATCAACCTGCTATTCACCACCACGATTGGACCACTACATTATTGTCATTACCCCCTCCACCACCAAAAAATCAAGTTTCCCAAGATGAGCATGCTGTCTCACCCGTGCAGTCATCACATGCCAGTAAAATATTAAAAACATATGCCCCCAAGCCTGTGCAGGTCAAAGGAAAGGGAATAGCCACTCACCCCAGATCATCCAAAGATTCTTCCAAGTCATTTTCCTCTCGCCTTCATCTTAAGGATGAATGTTCTCATGTCATTAGTGCAATTCAAACTGAAGGCTCTAACCAGTCAAAGGTTGCCGCAAAAAATTCAAAAGGGGACAACAACGAGAAGAGGCCTAATGCCTCACATAGTAAATATGGATTTTAATGATTGAGGTTGTTTTATATGTTGAAGACACTATTTTTATTTTGATAAAGTTTTGAACAACAAGCATATATTTGGCACTGTTTTGGACAACAACATTCATTTGAGTTTTTTTTTATTAGACAACTTGGATATGATACTGTTTTTAGGGACATGATTATATTACATTCTACTCATATTTATTATTTGAGCATATATATATGACGAGAGAGTTACAAGGATATATTTTGTAATTAAATGATTTGGATATTTGTTATGTCGGATAACTATAAAAGGAAATAATTAGGAGTCACAAGGGGTCCCACCTATTTAGTTATTATTTAATACCCTTATTTATATATTAGTATTATTTATTTGTCTCAAACTAATTAGTTAAGTTAGTTTGACTTAACTAAAGAAAGGTAGTTCAACTACCATAACTTATTGAGAGAGAATAAAAGCTCAATCAAATGAGGAGACAAAGGAGGAATTGAAGGAGAATTACAACCATAAGGTTTGCTCTACATTAGTGAGATAATTTCAACTTTTATTCATTCCGAGTTTACTAGAAAACCTAATCCTCTTGATGACACCAGGGTCTTATTGAAGGCAACATGATTAAAAAATCGAATCACACATTTCAACAACTTGTTTTTAAGGTGTATGATTTATCTTTGACAGTCTGTGTATTTTTGTTTGTGCATGAATTGAGTTTCATGGCTGATAAAGAATATCTTGCAGAGTCAAGTGACAACAGTTTATGGCAAGTTGATCCATATATTTAGCTTCAGTTTTCTTCTTGATTGTCAGAGTCTTTTTGTATGGTGTCCATCGAAGGCTTCTAAAATGGATTTTGGTCCCTACCCTCGCAGGGGTTTGTAGAGAGAACTCCGTTTTGTATCTTAGAATGAAATAAATGAAAAATCAGATTACTTTTTTAGTCTCACACATGTGTTTTAATGATCTGGTTCATTCTTTTGCTTTGATCTTGATATATACATTTGTATAATTTTTGTACACTTTTATGTAACTTTGTTTAAAGTTTACTTCTTTTGCACTGATATATACAACACATAAAAACCAACCTTAGTCCTTTGTAATTAATACTTGTGGATTAAGCAATTGCTAAGAGGCTATAAACCCCGGGTGACATTCCCAACTATCTCGTCTTAGCCCGATAAGATCTGAAAATGTTGGAGTAAGGTTTTCCATACCTTTTTCTCAACAAACTGCACAGAAGTCTTGGATGATACAAAAGAAATAGTCATCAATCTAAAGACTCAACTTGAAGGATCTAAGGAAAAAGAAGAAGCCTTGAAAATTCAATTGACTAAAAAGGAAGAAACATGTTATATGTTGGAAATGAAAGTTATCAACCTCAAAAAGAAGAATGAAAAGACAAAAGCAAATGTAAAATTTCAGAACAACTCAACTATACTAGATATGATCTGGAACAGTCAAAGACCAACTGATGACAAAAATGGTCTTGGATACAATAAGAAAGAAGAAGGTGGTAAATGGAGCACCATTCAAAAGCATGATAAAGGATAATACTCCTCAAAAGAAAAAGGTACAGTCACAAACCTAAAACAAACCATGAACTTTGTCAAGGAAGGAATCTATAAAATTAAAAAAACAAGAAACATATCAAAAGACATACTTCTCATGTCACAACAGACCCAAGTATGGAAGAACCTTCAATGGTTATTTCTTTTCTTTTAATAACTTTGGTCACAAAGCATTGGAATGCAAGAATCCTGAAAAGAAAAATTCAGGAAGGTCCAATAACTCAATGAGATGTTGGAGATGCAATTATATTGGCCACACAACAAATTTTTGTCATACAATGAGATGTTACAACTGTGATAGGTTTGGTCACAAATCCCAAAACTGTAGAAAATTAAGAAGTCAATCCATGAGAAATAATTCATACAAGTCAGGAAGAGAATCTAATGAAGGTTGGAAGAAAAGAAGAAATGACAAGTCTCAAAGAACAAATCTAGAAAAGAAAGATCTTGCAAACAAAATATCTCATGAAAAGGTATGGAGAAGAAAATATGAAATAGAAAGCAAGAGAGATGATTCGACACATGAAAATGAAGAAGTTTCACTTACACATAATAATGATGAATCTTCAATAGCATAGCAACCAAAAGAATTGAGTAGTGAATAACTTGGAAGTTTTCCAATGTTATTTTCATGAACTACTAAATTTCCCCTCAAACAGAAAATATGAATAAAAGGAAGGAGGAAGGATTTTACAACATGATTTGGTGTAAGTACTACAAAATACTACTAAAGTATGGTATGATCTAAACCCAATAAGGAATTTCCAAAAGAATGAAAAACTTATGAAGAGGACTTAACAAACAACAAATGAAATGATCAATTCAATCTTATTTCTAAAGGACATAAGTTGAAGTTGGTTTCTGCAGAGTCAAAGGACTGTGAATAAGATATTAAATTGGTTGAAGAATGGAAATTAAATTAATTGATATCGATCAATGGCATTTTTTTGAAAGATCAAAATATCAACAAGAATAAATGAACAGATCAAGAAGATTAGTAAGATTCACACCCTTGTCCTTTAAGACAAAGGAGAAGACATTAAAACCCTATGAAACAAAAAAAACTCAGGGGGAGTGTTTAATTTGGTCATCAAATGAGGAAGTCATTGGATTAGTTTTAAAAGACTTGATCACTACAAAAACTGGTATCAATAAGACTACCCGTTTGAACACAAAATCCCAAGAGATTGAGATAACAAATGGCACATTCACAGAGGGAGAAAAGTAGTAAAAGTTTAACTCTTTGTCATTGATGTCAAAGGGGGAGAAAAATAGTAAAACAAATTTGGTATCCGTATTTGGTATAAGTAAAATTTCAAATCCTCCAGCTTGAAAATGAGATCAATGATAGGGGGAGAAAAATTATTTGTTTTATAGATATGTTGCCCTCAATGCTAAAGGGGGATATTGTTGGCATTATTGATTATGTGTTGTCATTGATGGAAAAATTAGTCAAACATGTACAGTAATCACAGGAAAAGGAAGATCACCTTGGGGCAGAGGAAGATCAGCTTGAGACAGAAGCAATTCACGATCAATGTTGATCGCGATAGGATCAACAATGATCCTAAGTTCCTAAAGCTCATGAGAGATAGCGGGGACATTCTACAAAGAATACACACACAGAATCAGAGCATGCAATGTTAAGGTATTTGGAAAGGATGAAGGAAGGACCAGAAGGGAGAGTGCATTGTAGAAGTACTATCGAGATTGAAATCCCCACAATAAAACTCCAAAATAATTCAACGAAGAATCATGTCCGTTGATATAGTTCTCGGGAAAATATTGGACCGTCAGATCACGCAGAAGCCATAGCTTACATATAAGAATACCTTGTGAAGGATTGTGGAAATCTAATCATCCATTCAAATTTTGGGAGTAATCGCAACCATCAGATCAATTAGAACCATTATTCAAAGCCAAGTGGAAGGATAGCGTAAGTTTCTAGAAATCAAAACTTTTCCACTCTGACGAACATTTGAGATAAGGAAAACACATGAACTCACGAATTCAGGAAATCCTTCCAGCCGTTAGATCAAGGAGGGACTTCAAATGAATTCTTGACCATCTGATTGAGTTTAGTGGAAGGACAGTGTAAGCCACAATATCCCAGAGTCTCAGATTAAATGAACTCATGCATATCATTGATCTAAGATCTCCTCGGGATTAATACGAGTCGTTGGATTAGGTGGTCAACTACAACGCTGACCACTCTGGCGTAAAGAAGTCTAAAAAAAGTAAGTTTACCCGAAGGCCGAAGCCCCAGAGTCACGAACTCCCGTTGATTGTCAGATCAGGAAATCCCATCAACCATTGATCTGGAGTGTTGAAGTTTATAGACACATGTCAACTCAAGATTAAAGTGCACAGTGACCAAGTGTTAAAGTTCCACTATGTTGAAAGAGCATGGACAAAAGATCTCAACTCCTGATTAAGTTGTGATTGCCAATTTTGTGGAAGCCTCTGGGTAAGCCAGTATTTTCCATTCAACGAAAGATTAAAATCGACCGTCTGATATACTAGTGAATAGAGTATACACAATTCGACAAAATTTACTCCGGAAGGATACAAGGTTTGTAAAGTCCAATAATCCTGAATACCCAGAGAGCCGGAGCTCCTATTGGCCTAAGTCTAACAATCCTAGATCTTGGTCATGTGAAGGTTCTTAAAAGCAACTCAAGGGCCAAGTTCAATAACTACACGAAAAAAATGAGATAAGCCCTTGGTTCTTAGCCGAAGGGCATATGAAAAATATGTGAGCAGAAAGTACTCATATGTACTTCGACGAAGTTTACTTCAGGAAGTATTACTCTGATAAAATGCAAGAAGGCCGAAGTCCGGAGGACTTGGTTCCAACATTGGTATCGTGATAGAGGAATAAGGGTGAAAGAAGAGGCGCTATGAACAACACTTAAAATGGATAAACCCATGGTTTTGAACCCGTAGTCATTTGAACATTGGGTTGAAGGAAGTGCCTCATACTGATTTCATTTCTGTAAACAACTTAAGGTCTGTAGAGTAATTCGACGGAGAATTAACACAATAACAATACATAGAATCGGTAAAAGCTTGAATATGATATGTTGGCAAATTGAGGATGCAATAGAAGCATGGGAACGATATAATGAGTTGATCCATATCTATGATCAACTCATGAGGACAAAGATTCGAATCAAGATTAGTTAGTTAAATGAAGAGGTGCAATGGTTCATGTAAAAAAGACACATTGGTTCAATCCTATATCGTTTGAAATACTATATAAACTAGAAGTGGTGGTGAATCTAAGTGTTTCTTGGTGGATTATATATATATGTATATATAATGGATTGAACGAAAATTCATTCTATCGGGTTGGTGTATGTTTACAAGCTGAGTCTTGTTATGAGGATTGGATTCCTCACATCTCAGTTGGATCTGAGATCAACAAGCTAGGTCTTGTTATGAGGGTTGGATTCCTGATTTCTCAGTTGGATATAAGAACTACAAGCTGGGTCTTGTATCAGAGAGTTGGATCTCTCATATTCAGTTGAAGTTGAAGATATTAAAGGATTGATTTTTTATGTATTTATACAAGTTAAATAAATAAAAGAAAGATATTATATCTACTTCATACAGTTTGTGTTTTAGATGTTTATGAATAATTAATTGAACTGCATATCTTATTTAGTTAATTTAGTTAATCTATAAAAGTGTGAAAAATAGCCAAAAGTTCCAGACACTGATTCACACCCCCCCTCTCAGTGTAAAGTGTACATTTCAACAAATTCCAGTTGTTGATTTGGTCCTCAGACATGGAATCCCTTGTTTCCAACCCGTTCAATTCTGTTGTAGGGAATTCCCCTATGGTTGTGGGTGGACCATAACAATTCTGTTTATGTTTAAAGACCAACAAATTCCAAGAAAAGAAAAACAGAGAAGTCTATAACTTCTTTAATCAAAATAACTAACTATGGCAAAGAAAGAAATAACTTACCCAAGGTCCAATGATTGATGTAGATCCAATGCTAGAAGTTCCTTCGCTCTTTCTCAATTTCTCCTTCCTAAACCTGGAAGACTTGCAAACACAAAACAACAAAGTAAGGTAGTTATCTAATAACTAACTCTAGTCAATTTGATAAAAACTAGAAAGATTTGCAATAACTAGTGTTCTAGATAAATATATATTCAAATCAATGAATTACACATAAATAACACCAGAAATCGAAGGAATGAACATATTTATTATTAAAACAATAGCTTGAGGTGTAGTTGTTACTTGCTCTATCACGACACCTCTCATCAAACAAACTCTAGGTCCCTCCACCCAGGCTATTACACATATGGTAAACCTCTAACTCTGATGCACAAACGAACCCAAAGAAAATCTAGGAAGATCTCTTGGTTAGATAGGGGAGTGCATAGAAAGGGTTGGAAACATGGGTTTCCAAGTATGAGGACCAAAGAAATAACTAGAGTTACATGGGATTGCAAATGAGGTGGGATTAAACCAACATTACTTTGCTTTAGTATTCATTCATTCATTACCTTTCTCCTCATGGGTAATGCTCTACTTATATCATCCCCAAACAGTTGGAGACAATTAGTATGGGTAAAATAAGTTAGGAAACTAACCAAACTCGAAAACCAATGCACAATTATGCAAAAATATATATTTTTGAGCTTTTTTGACATTTACGTGACTTTCCTTTGAGCATCCCACATATACACATGTTGTATATTTGTTAGGGTGCACACAAGTTCCAAAATATTGTTTTTTAGATAATCTAGAGGAGGTATGGGGAAATAGTGTTTGCAAGTAGGATAGGGACAAGGCCAACAAAGTCATCAATGCTTCAGTGGTGACAATTGACGCTACACCAACTATCACAAATTATCAACCATTCTTTATCTCTTGTATGAATCCAAATGGGGTTGGTATATTAAAGGGTATATTTAACTATTCTCTAAATAGATTTAGAATGCAAGAAAAACCTGAAAACTTGAATTTTATAACCCTTACCTAGGTAGATATGTATAAGTATTCATCTATTGATCTCTTCCACATAATTTATTTTTCTCTTCTCCGCTCCTTGGAGTGGAGGGGTATCGATCCTCTTCAAAAATATTTGTTTTGTTTATTCACCATTTTATTCAAGTGAAATGTAGATTATTTATTATGAGAAATACTCTTATTTCAAAAGCCTTTTTTTCATTCATAAAAAGGTTTTCGACCATTTTATCAACCTCTTTTATCAACAATTATTAGCGACCTATTTTACAACCAATATTTCAACCTATATAATAAACTACAAAAAATACTTTGAAAATCTGGTTGCAAATATTTCATTCACTAAAAGGGTGAAAACAATGATAAAATTTTGACCTAAATAAGTGAACAAAGAATACCCATATAAAGTAAAAAATGGGCTCATCATGTAGTGATGACACTACATGTCACCCTCCTTCTTAGCCTCCTTGCCACAACCATACTTTTAATTAGATGAAACATAGGGTTCTAATGATTCAAGCATGCATCTCCTCCATCTAACTCGATCCCTTCCTCCTTTACACATCTGCATAAGGGGGTCAACTCAATATATCACTGTCATATCATGAGTCGAGTAAGGTGTAATAAGATGGATTTTGTCCCATATAACCTATGAACCTAGTTTCTAAGGGAGATGGGTTATAATATGAGTCTCCCTTCTCATTTGTTCTTGTTGGACTACTGAGAGGGGGGGTGAATCAGTGATAGAGCAATCCAATCCTTTTCTAACCACAATATGCAAGTGTTATATCAATGTAGCATTTGTTAGAATATAGAATATGATGTGCTCATTTTACCATTGACGATACCCTCGTCACCCAACCACAGGCCGAAGCCTCCCTCCGAGCACCTTAACCTTGACTGAGAATTCCTCCGGAAGCAAACCCTAGGCTAGATAGCCAAACAAAGAGTAGCGCATCAATCCCCAAGGATAGCGCATCACAAAAGACTGATCAGATGTTCCAAACCCTAGCCAAGAGATATCCAAGCCAATACTGAAACTAGCTGCTGCTGCAGCTGCAGCTGCAACCCTCCTCCAAACCTGCGCACCAACTGCAACTGCAGTGCGCACCAACTGGGAAAATGCTGCGCAGAACTGGCTCTGTCTGCAACTGCTGTGATGTGACAAATGAGAACTGGCGCCCTGTATTTATAGTAATCCTGCCAGTTTACTGGGGCCGACTTCTCTTTCTGGGTATGTGTGTGTTCAGTATATTATTATTATTTCTGGCCGACTTCTTCTCTTGGAGGCTAATAGCCTAATATAAATTATATTCTTGAGCCGACAAGTCTTCTAGGGTTATTATCCAATTCATTAGGGTTTCTCTTGCTTCCTGGAGTCTTCTATTCTCATCAGGTTCACATGTAGAGCTAAATACCTCCCGCAGCTACCATAATATTAACACTCCCTCCTAGCTAGAGAGGTATTTACAGGTAATGGATTTGAGCACAGAACATACCATTTACCCGGTAGCATCAATATAGTTATCTAGACTACTTCATGACTAGATCATGAGCATCACCATCACTATCAGCTGCGTCATCTCTCGAAACCATACTTCATCTGAGTAATATGATGCTGGATAAGTCACTCTCACCATAGAGTGATACAAAAGGAGTAAAAACTCTGAACTATTTTCCGTCTGGAAAATCTCTGTTCATCATTCATCTGAATGATCATCATCTCCAATAAACTGCTGATAGTCTTCAAGGCAATT
>SNQJ01S0018876.1:38762-60396 GCA_010110895.2 Picea sitchensis
CATGCACATGCACACCTGTGCGCGCGTGCACACACACACACACACACACACACACACACACACACACACACACACACACACACACACACACACACAACATGTAAAATGCATATACTTGCATAGTAGCAAATAACATTCAAGTTTATAATCCTGAGATATACATAGAGAACTTATGTTTTAAACACAATGGTCCAATACACTCTCTGCATATGAATAATATTGCACCAAACTATAAACATCCAATGTAGATACCACCTCTTAGCTGGGCTATGAGGCCATTAGGATGAAGGAATCCAAGCTACAGGGTCACAACTCACTCAACCTAAGCCATTGTTCTCATGGATTAGCTAATCACAACATTGCAAAGCACTCTATGCATCTCATCCAACCATTAAACAACCATGCAGGTCTCTTCCACTACCCTACATAACACAAGTAATATCTTCCCCTTATTTTCTCAACAACCCCTCATGGATATTCTTCACTTCAAGTGCTCTTTAGTTTAGGTAGAAATAATCTAATCCATTAAATGCTTTATGGGAACAAATTTGAAGAATAAAACTTGTCTCTGAAATAACCAATGGATGAAGTCCTCCTAACTTACCCAACCTTTATGCTCATCTATAACTTTTGTATCTCTTCCCCAAGGTCTTCAAACTCCTCTCTCCTCATGTCGATTTAGTCATCTTCAAATTTCTAGTTAATTTGTAGGTGTAGAATGCAACATTAGAGATGTGGAAAGCTTGAGTGAGAGAATGGTGAGAAATGGGGAATAAGTGGCCTAATTTCCAATAGGTAGGAGAATGAAGTAATTTTATATTTCCCCTTAATGAATGTAGTCAACCCATTCTCTCGTAACTACGTGAAGATGACTTCCTCACCAACCTTCAACATGCATTCAATGATTGGATTTTTAAGTCAAGCGAGGTTGAGGGCCTCATTTAAGGCACATGATGGAAAAGAGATGAGATCTTAGGCTAACATATGATAATAAATCTTGATCATTTTCCCATAATCCCCCTTTTCTCTTCCCTTTTGGTGGAATGCCCCTTTTGTTGCCTTCATATCCATCTTTGACCATTATATAGTATATTTCGACATTACTATCTACATAGCTCGAGTTGACCATGGAAAGTCTACCATATGGTCCACAAAAGTATATTTATAACATCTAATGTCTAGCCATTAACTAGTCAAGCCTTGACCTTGATTTCGACACTAGGAATCCATATGAACGTAATTACATCATCTACACAGAAGGTTATTTATTTAAGATGACATGGATCGACTCATGTCATTATAACCACACATTTACAAATTATACACAAATTGATCCAATACATTCTAGGGGTCAAAACTAGGGTATTGGCAGAGGCCTATTCCTTGCTTTAGGTCATTGTGGTTGGGTTTTGTGACGCCGAGGTTCGATGTGGTCAAATTTAGTGTTTTGATGTGGAATTAAAGTGGGAAACAATTAACTTATTGCTAGTGCCAAAGATTCTAGGCTAGTGATGGATTAAGTTTGTATTATGATCATGGAGGAAGTTTATTGCAAGTGCTAGGCAGTACTTGGTCACTAGGGTTAAGATATATGGTCACATGCTTATAAACTTTAAAAAAATTAATAAAGAGCACATGCAAAAGATTGGTCACTAATTTAGACATAGATAATTAACTTAACTTGCTATGTTTACTTGTGTGATCTTGCATGCCCTCATGGTTGTGACCTTGGCTTATTCCTTTATAATCCCCCATTTATTCCATCTTATTCGCTCTTCAACCGAATCTCTTTGTTATCCCGACATCTCATATCTTCTTATTCGCTTCTCTTACCCCTAATGAAAATCAATAAGGCCTAAACAAAACTTCGTAGAAAAAGTTCACTAAAAAAGGAAGTTTTAAGAAAGTAAAAGAGTTTTTTTAATACAACTAATTTGGAATATATACAAAAATCTATATAAAGAAGATAATGATCACTGCAACAAATGTTGATATTCTTAATTAGTGTAAGGGAGAACGTAGGAGGGGAGTTGAGTTTGATATAAGCTTTGAAGTTGATCTAATAATAATTATAGACGAAAGGAACATTTTCACCCTAATGTCTAACCACGAAAGGATTTAACTTGATTTGTTTAAGGTTAATCTACAATTTTAATAATATGTCCTAGATGCATTCATTAAGGAATGAACTAACCTAAAGTTTTAACATTTTGTTTTCCTAGGCATTGTCGTCTCCAATAAATCCAATTGTCATAAGGAAATCTCCACTAAGGATTTGAACTTGATCGCATTACTTTAATTATATTTATCAACTCTACCAACAACGTTGAAAAACCTTTCACATGTATTTGAGTTTATTATTATTCTTATAATAAAGAATTATAAAAGAAAAAGCTTAGCACCATTTGTGTAAGCTAAAGTTTATTAAAGGAGTAGTTTGAAGTATATGCTCTTTCATGTTATATATTATGATGATCCATACATTAATACTAACTTATTGTACAAAAAATAATTTCTTTGTTACCGTCTCATTTAGATTTTTTCACCTTTTTATTTTTATTCATTCTTATGTTATGTTATATTGCTAATATATCTACACCAAAAAACGTTTTAAATGGCGATGTTATTCGGTGTCTGGTTTGGCTGTGACTTTTAAATAGATTATATTATTATATTGTATAGTATTTAAAGATGTAAGCTAATACTTGATTGCAAAGGTGGTGAAATATTGTAACTTCGAAGAATATTCTACCTAAGAGGGAGTGTTGAATAATATTATTATATTATATTTATTAATTAGGTCCTATTGTGCCTTGACAATTAAATGTAAATTAAAAGGGTAAAGTGACAATTCAGCCTGGACCTAATTAAGGGAGGCTAGACTACTATTTATAGAGGCTAGCACCTCATTTGCACACTCACTCATGTGCTTTGCAACAAGAGGAAAAAGTGCGGAAGTCTTGGAGGAGTAGCTACTGCAACCGGGGGTGATGTCAAGGAGGGTTTTGGTCTATCTATATTGGGGAAGTTTTTGCTGGGTTTTCTTCCCCATGAGGGTTTCCCAGGATAATCTGTGTGTCTCTATTGTTTCTGTGATTGCCTCTCTTTCAGTGATCTTATTCATGCAACTAATGTGCTAAATGATTATAATAATAAAGAAGAACCATAATTGCTAGTTGTATAAGTAAAACATCAACATGGTATCAGAGTAGGCCCAAAAGAGACCAACTCAGAGTTTATAAAGAAGTGGTTAGCCTCAACACACCCTCTCCAAAGTTCAGTTTTCAGTGTTTCAGCTGTTGTATAATTAAGGGTTTCTGCATAAACCCTAAGAGTGACACTTTCCTTGTTTAAGGAGGATGTTGGAGAAAGTAACCACACCTAGGAACTCGCCCTAGAAGGCTTCATCTAGTCCCTGGATCAAAATTCTGAAATTCAAAGTTTGAGGAATTAGGGTTTCCTCATAAACCCTAGGTTTGCAGTACCAGTTGCAGTTGCAGTGCCAGTTCCCTCATGCCAGTTGTAGTTGCAGTACCAGTTGCAGTGAAAGTTTTTGTGAAGTGTTGGGACTGATTTTTATTGTCCTAGTGAGCCTTACCCTAGCAAATCTCCAACTACCTTTAAATTACAAGTTGCAACACCTTTGAAGTTTTAAAGGTTTGTTATTTATTGCCGCTGCTGCTGGATGGTGCCACTACCTGCTGATACTGTTAGAGGTATGTACTTACATATGTTTAACTGTATCATTATTTTTAAAGGGTATTTGCAAGAGAAAGGATCTTTTGTCTAAACAAAAATCATAGATCCAAAGGGATCTAAGATCCAACACATTCAAAAGAACAATGCACCTCAGGTTTGATCAATTTAATATGCCTCTATTTGTTATGATCTTATGAACATCTAGGTTGTATTTTGATTTGTTGAAGTTATGACTATCATACTAACCATTGGTCAAAATTAAAGTCAAAAGTATTAGATTGATTAAGGTTGGGATTATAGAGTTTATTCTCTAACTCAAATTTCTGTCAAGAAAACATATTATCTTAGCACAGAGGACAGGTTGAAGAGAATACTTGTCATCTTGAGTGAAGGAGACTCGTAAGAAAAGCAACAATACCCATTCTTGAGTACAAGACTCCATGTTCTAGGTTTGATTGATTAAGTTGATAAGATTCAAATTTTCACATGTCAAGTTTGATAACTGCCTCATTACAAGTAAACATTATAGTTTGGATAGCAATCTTTGAAAAGTTCTATACTTGGTAGCATATGAGCTTTATTGAGATAAATGCTTATTGCAATCATTTACCAGATATAATTAACATCTCCTCTAGGAGAAACTTCTTGTTTTGTTTCCAGGTTACCATGGAGGAATGATTGATCACAAAACTAGAAGAGAGTTGCTCTCATTTCTTGTTATTGTATTTCTTACTTTTGACACTTGTTTCAGGAAGGTCACAAGTGATAGCTCTGAAGGAGCTACTGTGACGATTGTTCTCTCTATTATTTCTATTGTTATTATAAAGAGTATTATTCTTGTCTACTGTTTCTCCCTTGTTAGGTCACAGGTGATAACACCGAGAGAGATATAGTGACGGTTGCAGGAAGCAACATATTAGATGAGACATGGGGCAGACTATCCAAGTTGTATACATGACCATATACATCCATGTACTGAAGACGAAGAAGAAGAAGCTACTTTTTCTAGATACATAACATATCATATGGAGACAGATCACGAGGAGCAGAAGGCTCCAAATATGACATAACAAATCCCTCTAGTGCAGTTGATCACTCTTCAGATCACCAGAAAGAGTTAGTAGAGCTAGAAGGGCCTACCCAGAATCAATGCAGTAACCAGGAAGAGACCAACATGGTCCCATGAAACTTTGTAGGATGCAAAGCCATATAGGATTGATGAGCCATATCAGAGGGAGCATATGGCTCTAAGGGTTACATAGACTCAGAGGGAGTCAAGCTTCAGAGGGAGCATTAATACTCAGAGTGAGCTTGATCTTAGAGAAGATCAGATGGGAAAAAGGGATGTCTTCCAGGACTGAAAAACATATGACATGAGTTGAGAAGACTAGATCGTAGCTTCAAAGACTTCTAGGAGATGTGAAATATCCTGGGAAGATTCCCTTGTTTCAGTGACATAGGAGGAATCCAATCAAAAGGACTGTGATATGGTTTTTTCCTTGAGACCAGAAGGGAAGTCAGTGATGACTTCCAAGATTGATCTAACATATAAAGCATGCCGCAGATAATAGTATAAAGATGTACAAAACCTGATTTGTGTCCAGAGGATTCTCCCAGCAAGAGGGAGAAGACTATGACGAGACATTTGCTCCAGTAATCATAAGAAGTATATATAGAACACACATGATTCATTAAAACAAGCCGATACAATATGAGATTCAAAGGGAGTAGGTATGACAATCCCTATATTTGAGATTGAGTTATCTCCAATACCAGTTGGTGCAATACATGAGTCGGGCCATGAAGACATGACTACAATAGGAGATTGAGTTGCCTCCATGAAAGAAGAAAAGCTACATTCAATATCACCTACTCTCAGTTTCAGATGAAGTTGTTGCCATGATAGAATAGAGGAGCTACTCTTAGAGTTCAACAACTACAGTGAGAATAGAGCAGTCATTCTCAGCTTCATAAATTGCACCTGCAGGTGCAGAGTCCCGGTTCTAGAAGGAATAGTTGTAGAAAAAGTAAAGGACATACTCTTAGGCAGTGAGACAAATAACGCTTTGCAGAAAGCACATAGAACCAACATATGATTATGCATATTGAGTTGCAACTGAGCAAGTGTACCAGGTTGGTACAATGTAATGTGAAAATTTGGTTTTGAAGTACAGGACAAGAAGACTCATGTCTGCAAGTTGAAGCAAGCTCCAAGAGCTTGGTATGACATGATTGATAGTTTTCTGATGAGCTTGGGATTTACCAAGAGTAAAACTGATCCCAAAATTTACTTCAAGATTGAGAATGATGGACCAATTATACTTCTGATATATGTGGATGACTTATTCTTGACAAATGAAAAAAAACTCATCATAGATTGTAAGAAGAAGCTTGCTTCTGAATTTGAAATGAAGGACCTAGGCCCGATGCACTATTTATTAGGTCTTGAAGTATAGCAGAGCCCATAAGTGATTTTCCTTAATCCATGAAAGTATGCTGAGAAAATTCTAAAGATATTCGACATGATGGAATGTAAAGTGATGTCCACTCCTATGGATATGAATCTAAAGTTATTGGCTGATACTTCGTCAGAAATAATTGATGTTACTCTATATAGACATGTGATTGGTTCGTTGATGTATCTAATGAATACCAGACCAGATATATGCTTTGTTTTGAACACCTTGAGTTAGTATCTGGTGGAGCCCATATGTGTTCACCTTGTAGCTACAAAGCATGTGATGAGATACCTTAAGGGTACGTTGGACAATGGCCTTTGTTTTACTAGAGATCATGACTTCATATTGTATGGCTATACTGATTCAGATTGGGCTGGAAGTGCTTTAGACAGAAAAATCACTTCAGGATGTTTTTTCAGTTTAGGGTAAGCCATGACTTCATGGAAAAGCAGGAAGCAATCCAATATTTCTCTCAGTAGGACAAAAGAGGAGTACATTGCAGCATGCTCCGCCATTTGTGAAGACATATGGCTTCAGAAGTTGTTGACAAGTCTACTGTACCTAGATATGGATGCTACCGTGATCCTTTGTGATAACCATAGTTGCATAAATATGATAGAGAACCTAGTGTTCCATGATAAGATGAAGCACAATGAGATCTAGTACCAATACATTCATGATATGGTACAGAAGGGAGTTGTGAAGCTCCAATATGTTGTCACATATGAGCAGGTAGCAAATGTGTTGACTAATCCTATGTCTCGTGTGAAGTTTGAGTACTTTCGAGACAATCTTGGTGTAGTCTGAAAGGACTTCCCTTGAAAGGGTGAGTGACACTAATTATACTATGGTATCCCGACCAGTAGTAGGTAAACTCGTTAGGATTTATATGCTAGAGGATTGAACCTCCCTGGATAGATCCCGTAAGGTCCGGATGGATGGTCCGTCAGAGTGCCTATGTATGTATATACTTGCTGTGGTTAGTAGTGTGGAAACTCGTTAGGAGTTATATCCTAGGGGATTTTATTATCCCCGGGCATATCTCGTAAGGTCCAGATGGATGGTTTGTGAGAGTGCTCACTGTTGTTGTTGCTGTTGTTGATGCTCTCGTCTCATTCTGTTTCCATTGATGTTGTTGTTCCAGCTCCGTGTTGTTGATGTTGATGTTCTGGCTTTGTGTTGTTGATGTTGATGTTCCGGCTTTGCGTTGTTGATGTTGATGTTCCAACTTCATGCTATTGATGATGATGATGTTACTCTAGTTCTGCACTACAGATGATGACGATGCTCAGTTTCTACTAATGTTGATGATGAGAAAAACTCCCAATGATTTATAGATATGACAAACAATGTTCCATATGTTGCTGACGATGTCTCCTCCTCTTGATGTTGTATTGAGTCCAATCAATTGTTATTGATGTTGTCAGTAGAATACCCTTCTTGTTAAGGGGGAGTGTTGAAATATTGTAACTTCGAAGAATATTCTACCTAAGAGGGAGTGTTGAATAATATTATTATATTATATTTATTAATTAGGCCCTATTGTGCCTTTGTAAAAGTCAGCCCTTTTGTGCCTTGGCAATTAAATGTAAATTAAAAGGGTAAAGTGATAGGTCGGCCCAGACCTAATTAAGGGAGCCCAGACTACTATTTATAAAGGAGGCTAGCACCTCATTTTCACACTCACTCATGTGCTCTACAAAAAGAGGAAAAATTGCGCAAGTCTTGGAGGAGTAGCTGCTGCAACTGGGGGTGACTTCAAGGAAGGTTTTGGTCTATCTATATTGAGGAAGTTTTTGCTTGGTTTTCTTCCCCATGAGGATTTCTCAGGATAATCTGTGTGTCTCTATTTTTTTTGTGATTTCCTCTCTTTCAATGATCTTATTTATGCAACTAATGTGCTAAATGATTATAATAATAAAGAAGAACCATAACTACTAGTTGTATAGGTAAAACATCAAAAAAAGGAATTATTATGATGGCCAAATTCAACACTACCGCCAAATTAGATCAAATTGATTTGAGGAAATGCCTTAAATGGGAATGTTTGGGGTATGTTTTTATTTAAAGATGTGGGAAAATGCTTCATTGCAAAGGAATTATTTCGATGGAGAAATTCAACACTACTAGAATTTTCCTTGGCTACCAAAGCAATGATGGAGTACCCATCATCTCTTATTTGGAAATTTGACCTCTTGAACAAAACATGTATTGGCGTATCAATAAAGACTACTCATTGTTAGTGTTGGAAATAACAATTTCAAATCTCCTATTATTAGTTCAAATACAAGGTGATTATCTATACTACCATCTATTTTATAAACATTGGGTTGGTGATGCCTAGAGATATCAAATTGTTTGAGATGCCATTTTCAATATGAAAATAACTTTTCATTGGTTTAGATTCCCACCTCAAGGAATTTAATAACTATAGTATAATAGACACATGGGTTAAGATGTATATATGCATGGTCATAAGGTATAGCTGACATAAAATTATAATTTCTTGTTTATAGCTAGTTTTCTATACATCAAAGACCAATACAATCTAATCTCTACTACTATAATCTGAAAACATTTTGTAGTTATATGAACTTTGACAAATCACATTGTGATCGTTAGGCATTGTATTTGTGCAATGAATTCTATCGAAACAACTTAAATGAACAAATACCAAAATATCTGTCTAGAACTTGACAAAGTTGAGTCGATTTTTTCTTAGTCAGTTGTTATAATTTTGTTGTAAGATTATACTTCTTAAAATACTATTTAATTTTTTCATAAACCCCTCTACATTTCCATCACTTCATGTTGGGGAATAGGGTGGAACACGTCATGAAATAGAAAATATAGTACCATAGATAATCAAAGAGGAACGGAAAATGTCAAAGACAGAGGGTGGTGTCTAAAGACACCGTTACAACACTTAAGAAAGGTGCAATGTGATCATAAAATCACAGTGCATATTTGATCTTGATTTCCTGATCTCCATGATGAAAATGACCCAAGGGGTTTGCTTTTTGTAGACTTAAGATATAACTGATTTCCATAGAATTCGGAAGATCTTGTTCACATGTAACTATTGACTGTTAGAGTTTACTCCACCAAATTTGCTCTGTCAAGCCGACTCGACAAGGATGCTCAACCCGACCACCTATGCATCCAAATCGTAGTCGATTACTGGGCTGTTCGATCCACCACATGACTATCTTTGACTACTGGTCGACTGTCCGACTGACAAGCACATCGACTACTCGACTGACTAGTGTAATGTGCTGGTCAATCACTCAACTGACTTTATCCAAATGTAGGTCGACCTCTCAACCGACTGAACCCAGAAGATGTGTGATGAACCATCAATACTTGATGTTCCAACACCCCCCCATCAACACATAGCTTTGGATATTCAGGAGGTGAAATTACATCATTATGACACCCCCCCACAATTGGAGCTCTCTAAAGCCCAAGCATTGTGCAGAGCTTGATAAATCTGTCTTCAACTAAAGGTTTGGTGAATATATCAACAACTTGATCTTCGATTATGTAATATTCAAGAGAGACAATGTTCTCGTGAACCATCTGCCTCAAATAGTGAGCATGGAGCTCAACATGCTTCATCTTACTATGGGAAAAAGGATTGTCAACAACCTATATATCACTCTAGTTATCACGATAGATTGTAGTTGAGGTATGAACAGGAAGGCCAAGTTCTCCCAAAAGTTGGTCAGTCCATACTGCTTTAGTACCTACTTGAACGATGCCACTATATTCTGCTTATGTAGTCTACAAAGAGACTACCTTTTGTTTCTTGCATGACCACACCAAAGGTCTAGTGCTATAGAGAAACACATAGCAATAAGTGGATTTTTTATCATCATTATCGCCAACCCAGTCGGAGTTAGTGAAGCCGACCAACGAATCTCGACTGTGACAATACTTGATGCCAAAATGAGCAGTACTCTTGAGATAACAAACAATTCGTTTGACTGCTTTCCAGTGGATTTCTTTATGGTCCTGCATAAATCAAGAAACCACACTAACACCAAGGGAAATGTCAGGTCGACTATGAGTAAGATAAATAAGATTGCCGACCTATTGTTGATAGAGTGTAGCATCAACTACGAGTGTTTGACAAGCTTTGGTAAGATTTACTCCAAACTGAAAAGGAGTAGCACAAAGTTTGCAATCAACCATATTAAAACATTTCAACAGATCCGTCACATATTTAGATCGAGAAATGAAAAATCCATCACAAAGTGGTAATACTTGAAGACCTAAAAAATAATGCAGAGTACCAAGATCTGTCATGTCAAAGGAGTCAACAAGATGTTTCTTCAATCTAAGGGTGAGATCATTATTATTGCCAGTAATGATTAAGTCATCTACATATACAACAACAATAAAGGTGTCTCCATTGGTATGGAGTACATACAAGTTGTGATCATATTCACAACGTTTGTAACCAACTCGAAGGAAGAAACCGTCGATTTTTCCATACCAATCTTGGGGAGCCTGCTTCAAACCATAAAGTGACTTCTTGACTCGACAAACCAAATTTGAATCTATCACAAAACTAGGTGGATTTTCCATGAAAATTTCTTTAGATATGTCTCCATGTAGAAAAACACTCTTCACATCCATTTGATGGATTTTCCATCCAAAATGAGCAATAAGAGAAAGAATCAGTTGAATAGAGTTCATCTTTGCGACATGATAAAATATTTCAGTGTAGTCGATGCTTTCTTGTTGAGAAAATACCTTCACGACGAGGCATGCTTTATGTCTCTCAACAACACCTTCAAAGGTAAATTGGTCCCGTAGACCCATCGACATTTTACAATGTTCTTTCCTTGTGGTCGGGGAACTAAGTCCCAAGTGTGATTCTTCGATAAAGAATCAATTTCTGCTTGCATAGCCTGCTCCCATTTAGGTCATCCTTCAACATCTGAGTAGGTAACATGATCGAAGGTTTCAAGTACACGAGTCATAAAGGAAATGTTGGCATGTTGCTTCTGACTTCAAGTTTGTCATTTGCAAGAGGAATCTCCAACATCAACTCCTTCAACTTCAATGGTCTTGACAACCCATCTAGGTAAACAAGAAACATGGGAGCAAAGGTTCACTTCTATAGGTAGATCATAAGTCAGAGAGTCTTTAGTCGATGGACCAGTCGAAATAGAGGACATCATACCATTGGACTCAGAGGTCGACTGTCCAGCCGAAATAGGGAGGAATTTCGATTGTCCAGTCAAAGGACTAAAACATGGAACACGAGTACCAATGTTAAAGACAACATCAAAGGGATCATCCTACAAGAATCTAGAGGATGCATTCAACAACTTGATGGCGGGAGAATTCTCATCAAACTACACATTGCGTATGGAATTTTCTGTTTGACAGGATAAAATAGTTTATAGGCTTTCAACTCTTAAGATTATCCCATCATGATGCAAGCATGACTATTTGCATCCAATTTCTTTCTACAATCATCATGAATGTGAGCCCAGGAAACAAATCCAAGCACACATAGGTGGTCGATTGAATGCTTCTTCCCATACCATCGTTCGACTAAAGTAATCAAAGTAACAACTCGATTCAAGTTGTGATTGAGTAGATAGTTTGCACAATACACCGCTTCAGTCGAGAAGCGAGGGTGTAGGTATTTAGTATGCAAAAGACATCTATCCATTTCGACTAATGTTCGATTCTTGCATTTTACTATGCCCTTTTTCTAAGGTGTTTGATGCATTGACCACTTCCAGTCAATACCAGATCGAAGCAAGTATTCTTTAAACGGTCAATTGACATACTCACCACCATTTTTTGATCTCAAGCATTTGATGGGTCGATCACATTGCTTTTTAACAAAGGCCCAAAACTCCTTGAAGTTCTCAAAGACAAGGTTCTTATTTTTCAGGAAAAAGAGCCATGTAAAGCGAGATAAATCATCAATGAAAGTCAAAATGTACCTTGCACTTGCCAGTGAAGGTAGATTGATGCAACATACATCATTGTGAACCAATTCCAGTAGGTTCAGTGCTCTCCATGCTTTTCTAGAGTTGAATTGTGCTTGATGATGTTTCCCAAGTACATAACCCTTATAGACTCCTTTGGGGGGAAACACTTTCAGAAAGCCAACAACCATGTTCTAAGTTGCCAATGCCTGCAAACTTCATAAATTTTAAGTGTCAGAGTCGCTCATGCTAAATTTGACTTTGCTCATTGGTGTGAGAAACAAGTGCAATCGGTTCAGTGTCAGGCCGAGTCGTGCCACGAAAATTGTACAAACTATCCATCGAGTTGAGAGCCCATTGACGACAATCAAATTTCCTTTCTTTAGATCATGAACATAGAACCAATCTAGCCAAAATTCCACAATATTACATGTCTATTTTAGCTGAGCAACATACAACATATTGGCACTTAGATTTGGCACATGATAAACGTCGATAATCTTCCCATGTCGATAAGCAACATCACCCTGATCAACAACATCCATAGAAAAATCATCAACAACATAGATTTTCCTCTCCTTAGCTTCATCCAACCGTGTGAATAAGGAGGCATACTTAGCCACGTGATGAGTACACCCAGATTCAACTACCCATTTGTTCTATGTTGAATGAGACAACAAGGCCTAAGAATTTCTAACTTGAAAGGTGAAATTATTAGTGAGTTGACATACAATGGACACATCTCCTTCAAGGCATTTAACCTTCTCCTCTAAGTTGTCTCACTTCTTGTAACATACTTTCTCCACTTGTCTAGTCTTTCCACAGTACTGACATGTCTTCTTCTTTCGACTTCGTTGTGGTGCATATGCTTGCCTCTAATTTTTTTAGTCACGGTATGTAGGTTTCTGTGTAGAGGCATCGAACCATACTCTAGCCCTGGGATCCATCTTACGCTTTCCCTTGAGCAAGTGGGCTTGGTGTTTCTCACCAAGCTTGCCTTCTTCAAGAAATCTACGATGATCAATAATCAAAATACCATGGAAATCTTCAAAGGTGTAATCCTTACCATCTTCCTTGCGTGCTTGACGGTTGGTGTATAAAGTTGACACAAACACATCGAATGGTGTTCTCAAGTTCATTAGGACCAACTCGATGAGTTTTCCACCCTTCTTTTAACAAATTTTTCCACATTTTCCCAATTTCAATTGGAGTTCTTTGACACACACCAAATAGTCCTCCATTCTCTCAAAAGAATGAGGATTGAGAGATATCAACTCTTTCTCCAATTGCATGATGTGGCTCTCGTCGACTTGGTTGAACAACAAATTTAGCTTCTTCTAGACTTGATGAGGCCAATCGATTCCATTGAGGTGAAATCAGATCTCCTGCGAGATGTAGGTCGCAATGAATCTGAAAAATTCATCCTTCTTGCCATCAACAACAAACTTCGCCTGGTTGTCCGTTGGATCTGGAATCACAACCTTCGTATACTACCAGAGTCCTTTGGTCTTTAGTAGGGTTTCCATATCTAGTGCCCATACTACATAATTTGATCCATTTAGAACAATAGGATCAATCTTCGAAGCCATCTTCGATATCTAGACAAAAACTGACATGCTTCAATAAGTTCCAATTAGCAAACCATCGGCCCAGAGTCAATCACACAACAAATCTGACTCAACAAGGTTTGTATATAATAGGTCGAGGTTTTAAACCATCGATTCTGATACCATGTTGGAGAAGAGGGTGGAACAAAACATGAAACATAAAAGACAGTATTGTAGATAATCGAAGAGGAACAAAAAATTTCAAAGACAAAGGGTGGTGTCTAAAGACACCATTACGACACTTAAGCAAGGTGCACTATGATCAGAACATCACATTGCATATTGGATCTTGATCACTCGATCGCCATGATGAAAATGACCAAATGATTTTTCTTTTTATAACCTCAAGATCTAACTAATTTCCATAGAATCCATACTATCTTGTCCACATGTAACCATTGGCTGTTAGAGTTGACTCCGCCAAATCCACTCTATTGAGTCATCTCAACAAGGTTGCTCGACCCAACCACCTACATGTCCAACTTGTAGTTGATTGCTGTGCTGGTCAATCTACCACCCGACTATCTTCGACTGCTGGTCGACTGTCCGACCAACAGGCACATCGACTAATCGATCGACTAGTGTAGTGTGCTGGTCGATCGCCCGACCGAATGTATCCAAATGTAGGTTTACCTCTCGACCGACTAAACCCAAGAGATGTGTGATGAACCATCAATGCTTGATGTTCCAACACTTCATTATACAAATATGTAATTTATGACACATGTTTAGGAAATGTGAAGCTACATAGTTAAGTTAAATATGGTTATAACTTGCATCAATTGTTGGGAGCATGCATAAAATAAACTACAATGTCCACACAACAAAATAATCTCTCACCTATCACATGGCCATCCCATCCATTAGCATGACCAAAACACTATAGGTCACCTCTCTTTCACGCATGTTGATTTTTTTTTTATGTTTTGATGTTTTCTGAGGATAAAAAATTAAGGTCTTGTGACATAGTGTTTATGAGTATTCCATCTCTAAATCACTCTACCATGCTTTGAGGCAAGCCTATGCACATGTTGTAGTACAAATTACAATAATATTTCATTACTTTTGGGGATTATAAACATTTTTTTTTCTCCCTTGTCCCAGGTGCCAATAAATAAATAAGAACATTTATTAGTTCTACTTACCTTTGCTTAACCCCACAAAGTTTGGTATCAACCTCCTAGACTAAGGTTACGTATAATTACCAATGACATCTTCGATGATGGACATTTGTCACATGTAATGTAAGGTCACTAGCTAGGTGGGAAATAGAGGCCTATAGAAGCAGGTGCACTGACTTGCGAATGCAATTCACATCATATTTCTCATAACATTGAATAATGATATCATTTCATCCCATCAATATGTATTCCATGATCTATGAACCAATAGAATATCTTTAGTGTAGGCAGTGGTGGATATGAAAATATCATGGTTTCCATTCGATTGAATAACTTTCAAATCAAAAAAATGGTTGACAATAGTCATGAACATTAGTATTTTATATGGATGTTTTCACCTTTGTTTTATTTTCCCTTCTCTATTTGATGACATCTCACTTTCATCATGCGAGGTGGAAGGGAAGAAATAGTTGCTCAAGAACTACACATTTCTTCTCTAAGGTTGATATATTCCTCTCCCTAGACTGCTTTCTCTCCCCTGCTAGTCCAATTGGTTGAGAAGAGTTCGCTTGGTGGTCGAGGATTTTTTTGGCTCTCCTTCGATTAGGCTACATCATGCTATGCTTATATAGAGTAAAAATTCCAATCTAATGAGTCTAAAGTAAGGTTGGTTCCTCTACGCTAGCCAGGTTAATCAAACCATTTGAGGGATACTGTTTGAATGAACAATGAGAGGTTTCATATTGGTTTTATCCCCCCAAAGGGAGGACATAAGCTCTCAAAGGAATATATGCATTAGAAAAGTAATATATGCATTAGAAGTAATGTTGTCAAAGCCTTTAGTTCAAATAGCTTAGCTTCTCTTTAAGGTATGAATTTGGATCAATGACTAGATCTACCTTTTTCCCGACATGCTTGAAATAGTCAAACTAACAGGTGTGAAATTAGATCAAGATAAAGTTCTAGGACTGAAATGAATTTTGGAATTAGCTCAGCTATCCCTTGTCCTAGGTGCCAATTATTAAATAAGAACATTTATTAGTTCTACTTATCCTTGCTTAACCCTGACAAGTGTGGTATTAACCTCCTAATATTTGATTAAGGTTACACATAATTATTGGTGACATCTCCAATGGTGGACACTTGTCATGTGTAATGTAAGGTCACCAGCTAGGTGGGAAACATAGGAGCACAGAAACATGTGCATTGACTCGTGCATGCTATTCACATCATATTTGTCATAGTAGTGTCTAATGATACCATAGTAGCCCATAAATATATATTCCATGATTGATGAATTGTCAAAGTCTCTTTAGCGCAGGGAGTGGTGCATACACAAATATCGTGGCTTCCATTTCAGTCGAACGGATTTCAAATCGACAAAAAGGTTGAAAAAAGTCACGAATGGTTATATTTTGTATGGTTCATTTCAATTTCGTTTTATATTCTCTTCTCTACTTAATGATATCCCAAATTTGCAATATTAAATTTTCAGCACATGCCAACTTGAATCGTTTAATTGTTTTTTTAGGACTCTTATTTATAAACACTCCACAATGTTCTCTTGATTTTATGATTGCAAATAGAGTAATAAGAATCATGAAGAATAATAAGGTTTTATGCTAGCACTATGGTACACAAATTTTCCATAACATACCCTAGTTTTGTCTAAATTATAACATCGGGTCTTTTTAATCTTCCCCAATAATGCAGATTATGCATTGCACTCCTTGCTTTTAGTCGTGAATGCAATTCATTCTCTGGCAAGTTCCCTTTTTTTTTTCAATAAAGGAAAAAAAACTTATATTAGTAAATATAATATTTCTATTCCAGATTTACATATAAATCTGCCCTTTGAGACAATCAATCTGACTTAAACAAAAAACTGTTCACTGCTTAACTTTCACAATTTACATTCAACACAAAAAGACAGTTTACTGCTTAATAAATTCAACATAGATATAGCTGCCACCTTTCCTATGAAATATAGTTCAAGATCAGAAATGCATGTTGAAACATTTACCAATTTCACTTTTCAGATTTCAAAATTCAAATATTTCATAATTGCCTATGTGTCCATCATGATCTTCAACAAAAAATATTCCATCTTCTTCTAAGAGAAGGGCTTCTTTCGACAACTCATCCGCTTCCTTATTATATAACCTGTATATATGTTGAGTCTTTATCTAGACAAAATTCCTGCTCAATGCTCGAATTCTTGACATCCAAGGCTGAAGAGAGATCACCTGAAGATTATTATCATTAGTGAATCAATCTATAATAATCTTTGAATCTCCTACTAACTGTATTCTATTTATCTTGTTGTAGCATGCAAAATAAAGAATGCACCACAGAGCAAGTAATTCTCCTTTGTGTTAGTACCATTGCCATAGGACATATTCAATCTGAAAGTTCCTAGTAAGGGACATTTAATGACAACACCAACCCCACATTTTGCTCCTCTTTCTTGTGAGGCTCCATGAAAAAATCCAACTATCAATTCCCAGTCTAGTAAAGGTGGCCTATCAATTCTGCTTCCCTTATATACCTTATGTGTATAAGTTTCTCCCATATCCTGAAGTATACTGTTGCACACTCTAGACCTGTTAGGCAGCTGGTTTTCGAAAATTACTAGATTCCTTTGTTTCCATATCTCCCAACATATAACACTTGGTAACTCCTTGGAATTATCCTTATTTTTTATCCAGTTAATGTAACAATTTGCTACCTGTCTCCCTTCCCAATTATCTTTACACTTTAATTGATTTAGTATATTGTACCAGATATCTTTGGTAAAAGAACAATCCACAAAGAGGTGTTTTGCATTTTCCCCTTCAACCCCACATAATACACAAATACTAGGTCCTACAAAACCTCTTCTTACCAGATTATCCCATGTAAGTATTTTCTGTTCAAACATCAACCGAGCAAAAAGATTGATTTTTAGTGGAATCTGCCATTACCAAAGATCAATATACCGGAAATTTGAAATTACCCCCCCCTCCATAAAAAAATGCACTTCATATGCATGTTTTGCATTTACCTAACCCCTCTTAGTATCCCAAGACCACAACAGGTAATCTTTTTCAATATTTAAATCAATTCCCCAGCCTATTAATCCCTTCACATTGTTATTCCACTCCACTAGCTGTTCACCTTCCAAGCCTAAAGACTCAACCTCTTTCCAGGTTGTTTGTCTCAAACCTTCCTAATGCATTTCTCTTGCTTGTGTTAGATACTCAGTGCCCCGAACCTTCAAGGATTGTATTAGATTCTTTGTCAAGTTGTAATACCTATGTGCCCCAACCATTGGATCTGATCCTATTCTAATATCTTCCCCATTGCCCGGTTTCCAAGCCAACCAATCTGCCACTATGTTATATGACGAAGTGAGAGCTCTCCAGATTTTTGAGATTCGAGGCCAGTTTTTCATTCCTTCCCTAAACCAATCCTCCACCAATTTCTTTCTAAGATATTTCTTAAGTATTACCTCATGCTAGAGCCCAGGCACCATTAATCCCCTCCACAAACTTTTTGCTGCTAATGCTTTCCCAAAAATAAAAATATTTTTGATTCCCCACCCACCCACCTTCTTTGGTTTGGCTAACTTTTTCCAACTAATCAGATGTACTCCTTTTAACTTATTCCCCGTCCACATAAAGCTGAACATTCTTCTTCTAATATTATTTAGAGTACCTTTTGGAATTTTAGCGAAAGATAACCAATACATTGGAATACTTACTTTCCCCTCCTAGACTTAGCCACATATGACTCCAATTTACAATTCTAGGATCAAATTTCTTTTCCAACCATCTCCAATGTAATTTAGTATAACAATTTGACTTGATATAACACCCCAAATATTTAAAAACTGTTTCAACTGATTTAATTTCAAAAGGCAACTATTCCTTTAGTTCAACAATTGCCTTTATGATACCTATGCTATAAAGTTCATTATTTATGTCAGAATCACTATTCTTCATTTTTATTATTTTCTCACGATTCTTTTAATTCATCACTCATATCTACCTCACTAGCCTTTATTACACCCTCTTAGAAATATGTTTGTTATTCTTTATATTTATTATATTATTATTTATAATATGTTTATATTTATTATTTATAATATGTTTATATTTATTATTTTATTATTTATAATATGTTTATGAGCAGCACAAAAGGCTTTCAATTTTCGCATATTTATTCCTACCAACTAGGACCAACAAAAGAGTAAGGAATCTCATTGATTGAAATTGGCACCATGTATCCGTGTATGGCTGTAAGATAGAGCTCGCATACACATAATTTTTTTTTTTTGTTTATATGTCATGTTATTTTTTTTTAGATTTTTAATTGTTTTCTAAGGAATTATAAAATAGTGTTTCTTTTGTACATTAACTTGTTAAGTGGTGGTGGGAAATCATGCTTAAAGTCAATGCCAAATAGAACCGAAAACTGTATTGATTGTTAGAAAATTCATATTAAACTATAAGAAATATATTTAATTTTAAAAATAAATAAAAATATTTAAATTACTAATTGGATAATTATGCTCATAGTGATATACTTGAATAGACAAATCCAACCTGATATACTTGTTAGTGCATGGCTAAATGATTCATTCGTACTATGACTTTGACAAAACTTTGAATAAATTTTCTATTAAGTTATTATATTTTTATTGTAAGATTAAATAAGTGACAAAACTTTGAATAAAATTTGTATTAAGTTATTATATTTTATTGTAAGATTAAATAAGTGACAAAACTTTGATTAAATTTTGTATTTAATTATTATATTTTTATTATAAGATTAAATATTTTTTAAAATATTATTTTAAATAAGAAATAGAAAACATTATATTTTACCAATTTGGTTTTATTCGTATATAGTTATTATTAGTTGAACTTACCATCCATCCCAAGTGCCCTATGGACACTTCAAAAATTGAAATAAACTATTTTATTGCAATGTTATTAAGAAATGGTGGAACAATTATTTATGATTGGAAAATAAAGAAAATATAAAAATTATTAAATATTTAATTTATTTTATACATACATTTTTTTTATTAAGTATTTTATTTTAAAAATGAAATTGATATTTACAAATTGATTTTAAATTATTTTTCAAATTATTGAAATTTACAAATTTCCTTTTAACTGTTTTAAGCATTGAAAATAAAAAAAATAAATTTTATTTGAATTAAATTATTTAAGAACAAATTCTCTCAATGAAATATCTAGGAATGAAAATCACATTTAGTTAAACCTCAACAATAAGAATTTAATATTTTTTATTTTATTGAACTAACTCTTCAGCTCAATATTAATGTAATATATTATTTTGGTTATTTATATGTAGATTATAATTAGTTCAATATTAATGTAATATATTATTTAATTTAATATATTATTTTTATTTAGTTTAATATATTATTTTATTATTTATATAACTTTATTATAATTGTATATAAGTGAATTATTCATTTTTAAATATAATGTTAAAATTATATATTGTTGGTCCAAACAAATTAATAAACAATTTTTTTTTATATATTTTTATATGTTTTTTTAGTTATTTAATTTTTAACACAATATTTAAGATTTGTTTTTTAAATATTTTCATAAAAATAATAAAAAATTATATTATAAAATTAAAAAAATATTTAAAAAAATTCCTCGGATAAGAATGTTGAAAATATTATTCATTCATATTTATTCAATGTTGAAAATATTATTCATTCATAATATTTTAATATATTAAATAGTTATTAAAAATATTGTTGTGTTGTTTTTAATATTAAATATATTTTTGTTATTTTAATTGAATATTTTTTTATAATATAATATAAGAAAAATTGTATTATAAAATAAAAAAATATTATTATTTTTTGATTAAATAAGAGTGTTGAAAATATTGATATTTTTAATATTTAAGATATATTTTAGTTAATGATATAGGGGCTTCCACAATGTAAGATATTAGATATTATTTTCTGGATTGGTCCACTTAGCAAGTTGCGAATTATTGGTCAGTTGCGACTAATACTCATGGATATGGGTCATAGATTAATGACTTACACTACATAGTTAATCCAGAAAATAATATCTAATATCTTGCACTGTGGAAGCCCCTATATGATTAAATAATAAGAGTGAAGGAAGCTCTAATTGGGTAGTTCATAAGGCACAATACTTGCTAAGGTTTTGCAAATGGGGTGGCAAGATAAGTGGGTTTGATTGTGGGGAAAAATCCACAGTTAAGCGCGCTTGAGCTAGAGGTGTCTTGGGATGGGTGACCACCTGGGAAGTCCTGGTTACCGGGTGCAAGCACCGTAAGTGATGATTGATGATATGCAATTCATTTCGTTGGTTTCAATCCCACTTCTTCACCCCTGTGAGCATCNGGTCATAGATTAATGACTTACACTACATAGTTAATCCAGAAAATAATATCTAATATCTTGCACTGTGGAAGCCCCTATATGATTAAATAATAAGAGTGAAGGGAGCTCTAACTGGACAATTCATAAGGCACAATACTTGCTAAGGTTTTGCAAATGGGGTAGCAAGATAAGTGGGTTTGATTGTGGGGAAAACTCCACAGTTAAGCGCACTTGAGCCAGAGGCATCTTGGGATGGGTGACCACCTCGGAAGTCCTGGTTACCGAGTGCAAGCCCTGGAAGTGATGATTGATGCTATGCACTTCTTCACCCCTGTGAGCATCACCTGATGCAATGAGTGCTAAGTGGACTATTCAAATCATGAGAATTATTGGTCAGTTGCGACTA
>SNQJ01S0018876.1:60406-70428 GCA_010110895.2 Picea sitchensis
CTGTTTGATATATTCGTTTGTATAGTTGGATGAAGTTAAGGTTAATAAATCCAAGAACTAGAACTCCAGTACGTTCTAAAAATTGTATTCTCATTGCACTGCATTGATGTGTGAACTCTAGCTTAAAATCTCATAAGGATGTTTGCTTAATTATTTTTAATGGTTACCAGGGTTAATCATTATTAATAACGATTATTATGTATAGGATTAGGTCAAGATTCATTGGAGCTATTTCTATTGGAATTAAGGTTAAGGTTACTCTTATAGAATTAGGGTTAGGCTCTTTTTAGAGTTAGAGCTAGGTTTATTTTTATTTTAGAAATTGAAAGACTTTAAAATAAAAGAAAGTCATATTTTAAACATTTAAATTTAAATTTAAATGTTATGGTATTATTAATTCATTGGCAAGGTCATGGTAGTACAAATGTAATGTTGATTTATTTTATGGTAAAGTTGTTGAAACTTCATTGCATTGGTAGCATACAAGGAGTAACGTGATTGGTGATTGATGCTTTAGTTGCAAGTATATTATAACATAAGATGTGAGGTTGTTAAGATAATGCTATGGTAATTTTATGGTTTATTTAACTCACAAGATGTATTGAGATGAGTAATCTAATTGCGGAGTTATTTCATGGTAGCGTGTCTGGAATTCTGATTGTTATTGATAAACATTTATGGTGAAATGTTCTTGAATTGTTGAACTTGGTTGTATTTCTTTGCGTGGTCTGCTTGTGTCGGGCGGGATGTAGACACCTCCATGTTCCTCAGAACAGTCGCCAGCCCTGAGACCTTAAATGGTTAAAATCGATGGGAACCTGGGCTTGAGCGTTGATTATGTGTCTTGGAGGTCCTAACCATTGCAGGNCGGGCGGGATGTAGACACCTCCATGTTCCTCAGAACAGTCGCCAGCCCTGAGACCTTAAATGGTTAAAATCGATGGGAACCTGGGCTTGAGCGTTGATTATGTGTCTTGGAGGTCCTAACCATTGCAGGGTAGGACGGGTGGGTAGTTGGTCTTACTTATTGTCGCTTGATCGTCATTAAACGCATGCTGATACTGTGGTACGCCGTATGTCATCTTGCTGTGTTCGTCTTGCTTACGTCTTGTTTGTCGTCGAGTTACTAGTTTTTGCCTGAGCAGTCGGCTAGGAGCCTATCTGACATTCTCTCTCTTCGGAGCAGAGGACTAAGATTAAACGCCCTGCTTTCCTGTGCAGAAATAGTAAAATCTACTATTGGGGATTCTTCCTTAGGTCTATGGTCGCTTGATGCTTGCAATTACTTATTGTGCACCTTATGTATTCTTGTTGTGATCATCGTGGTTGCGTCTTGTTAGTCAAGGTCGACGATGTAGAGTCAAGTGTGTCTGTTTCCTTTCTACATGCCCGACGGTCCTAAAATAAAATAAAAAATAAAAAATTGCACCTGTTATCAGAGTTGTTGTCATAACGAAGAGGTACGTTACACTTGTTCACATGTAACTGTTGACTGTTAGAGTTTACTCCATCAAATATTCTCTGTCAAGTCGACTCGACAAGGATGCTCAACCCGACCACCTATTCATCCAACTCGTAGTCGATTACTGGGCTGTTCGATCCACCACATGACTATCTTCGACTACTGGTCGACTGTCCAACTGACAAGCACATCGACTACTCGATTGACTAGTGTAGTGTTCTAGTTAATCGCTCAATCGACTTTATCCAAATGTAGGTTGACCTCTCAACCGACTGAACCCAGAATATGTGTGATGAACCATAAATACTTGATATTCCAACACCCCCCCATCAACACATAGCTTTGGATATTCAGGAGGTGAAATTACATCATTATGACACCCCCCCACAATTTGAGCTCTCTAAATCCCAAAAATTGTGCGTAGCTTGATAAATCTATCTTCAACTAAAGGTTTGGTGAATATATCAACAACTTGATCTTCGATTATGTAATATTCAAGAGAGATAATGTTCTCGTGAACCATCTGCCTCAAATAGTGAGCATGGAGCTCAACATGCTTCATCTTATTGTGGGAAAAAGGATTGTCAACAACCTATATATCACTCTAGTTATCACGATAGATTGTAGTCAAGGTATGAATAGGAAGGCCACGTTCTCCCAAAAGTTGGTCAGTCCATATTGCTTTAGTACCTACTTAAACGATGCCACTATATTATGCTTATGTAGTCTACAAAGAGACTACCTTTTGTTTCTTGCATGACCACACCAAAGGTCTAGTGCTATAGAGAAACACATAGCGAGAAGTGGATTTTTTATCATCATTATCGCCAACCCAGTCGGAGTTAGTGAAGCCGACCAAGGAATCTCGACTGTGACAATACTTGATGCCAAAATGAGTAGTACTCTTGAGATAACAAACAATTCATTTGACTGCTTTCCAGTGGATTTCTTTATGGTCCTGCATAAATCAAGAAACCACACTAACACCAAGGGAAATGTCAGGTCGACTATGAGTAAGATAAATAAGATTGGCGACCAATTGTTGATAGAGTGTAGCATCAACTACGAGCGTTTGAAAGGCTTTGGTAATATTTACTCCAGACTAAAAAGGAGTAGCACAAAGTTTGCAATCAACCATATTAAAACATTTCAACAGATCCGTCACATATTTACATTGAGAAATGAAAAATCCATCACAAAGTGGTAATACTTGAAGACCCAAAAAATAATGCAGAGTACCAAGATCTGTCATGTCAAAGGAGTCAACAAGATGTTTCTTCAATCTAAGGGTGAGATCATTATTATTGCTAGTAATGATTAAGTCATCTACATATACAACAACAATAAAGGTGTCTCCATTGGTATGGAGTACATACAAGTTGTGATCATATTCACAACGTTTGAAACCAACTCGAAGAAAGAAATTGTCGATATTTCCATACCAATCTTGGGGAGCTTGCTTCAAACCATAAAGTGACTTCTTGACTCGACAAACCAAATTTGAATCTGTCACAAAACTAGGTGGATTTTCCATGAAAATTTCTTTAGATATGTCTCCATGTAGAAAAGCACTCTTCACATCCATTTGATGGATTTTCCATCCAAAATGAGCAATAAGAGAAAGAATCAGTTGAATAGAGTTCATCTTTGCAACATGAGAAAATATTTCAGTGTAGTCAATGCCTTTTTGTTGAGAAAATACCTTCACAACGAGGCATGCTTTATGTCTCTCAACAACACCTTCAAAGGTAAATTTGGTCCTGTAGACCCATTGACATTTTACAATGTTCTTTCCTTGTGGTTGGGGAACTAAGTTCCAAGTGTGATTCTTCGATAAAGAATCAATTTCTGTCTACATAGCCCGCTCCCATTCAAGTCATCCTTCAACATCTGAGTAGGTAACATGATCGAAGGTTTCAAGTAAACGAGTCATAAAGGAAATGTTGGCATGTTTCTTCTGACTTCAAGTTTGTCGTTTGCAGGAGGCATCTCCAACATCAACTCCTTCAACTTCAATGGTCTTGACAACCCATCTAGGTAAACAAGAAACATGGGAACAAAGGTTAGGTAGATAATAGTCAGAGAGTCTTTAGTCGATGGACCAGTAGAAACAGAGGACGTTAGACCATTGGACTCAGAGGTCGATTGTCTAGTCGAAATAGGGAGGAAGTTCGATTGTCCAGTCAAAGGAATGAAACATGGAACACGAGTACCAATGTTAAAGACAACATCAAAGGGATCATCCTACAAGAATCTAGAGGATGCATTCAACGACTCGATGGCGAGATAATTCTCATCAAACCACACATTGCGTATGGAATTTTCTGTTTCACAGGATAAAATTGTTTATAGGCTTTCAACTCTTCAAATTAGCCCATCATGATGCAAGCATGACTATTTGCATCCAATTTATTTCTACAATCATCATGAATGTGAGCCTAGGAAACAAATACAAACACACAGAGGTGGTCGATTGAATGCTTCTTCCCATACCATCGTTTGACTGAAGTAATCAAAGGAACAACTTGAGTCAAGTTGTGATTGAGTAGATAGTTTTCACAATACACTGCTTTAGTCGAGAAGCGAGGGGGTAGGTATTTAGTATGCAAAAGACATCTATCCATTTCGACTAATGTTCGATTCTTGCATTTTACAACGCCCTTTTTCTAAGGTGTTTGATGCATTGACCACTTCTAGTCAATACCATATTGAAGCAAGTATTCTTCAAAGGGTCGATTGACATACTCACCACCATTTTTTGATCTCAAGCATTTGATGGGTTGACCACATTGATTTTCAACAAAGGCCCAAAACTCCTTGAACTTTTCAAAGACAAGGTTCTTATTTTTCAGGAAAAAGAGCCATGTAAAGCGAGATAAATCATCAATGAAAGTCAAAATGTACCTTGCACTTGCTAGTGAAGGTAGATTGATGCAACATACATCATTGTGAACCAATTCTAGTAGGTTCTGTGCTCTCCATGCTTTTCTAGAGTCGAATGGTACTTGATGATGTTTCCCAAGTACATAACCCTTATAGACTCCTTTAGGGGGAAACACTTTCAGAAAACCAACAACCATGTTCTAAGTTGCCAATGCCTACAAACTTCATAAATTTTAAGTGTCAGAGTCGCTCATGCCAAATTCTACTTCGCTCATCGGTGTGAGCAACAAGTGCAGTCGGTTCAGTGTCAGGCCGAGTCATGTCATGAAACTTGTACAAAATATCCGTCGAGTCAAGAGCCCGTTGACGACAATCAAATTTCCTTTCTTTAGATCATGAACATAGAACCAATCTAGCCAAAATTCCACAATATTACATGTCTATTTTAGTTGAGCAAAATACAACATATTGGCACTTAGATTTGGCACATGATAAACATTGATAATCTTCCCATGTCGACAAGCAACATCACCCTGATCAACAACATCCATAGAAAAATCATCAACAACATAGATTTTCCTCTCCTTAGCTTCATCCAACCATGTGAACAAGGAGGCATACTTAGCCACGTGATGAGTACACCCAGATTCGACTACCCATTCGTTCTATGTTGAATGAGACACCAAGGCCTAAGAATTTATAACTTGAAAGGTGAAATTATTAGTGAGTTGACATACAATGGACACATCTCCTTCAAGGCATTTAACCTTCTCCTCTAAGTTGTCTCACTTCTTGTAACATACTTTCTCCACTTGTCTAGTCTTTCCACAGTACTGACATGCCTTCTTCTTTCGACTTCGTTGTGGTGCATATACTTGTCTCTAATTTTTTTAGTCATGGTATGCAGGTTTCTGTGTAGAGGCATCAAACCATACTCTATCCCTGGGATCTATCTTATGCTTTCCATTGAGCAAGTGGGCCTGGTGTTTCTCACCAAGCTTGCCTTCTTCAAGCAATCTATGATGATCAGTAATCAAAATACCATGGAAATCTTCAAAGGTGTAATCCTTACCATCTTCCTTGCATGCTTGAAAGTTGATGTACAAAGTTGACACAAACACATCGAATGGTGTTCTCAAGTTCATTAGGACCAACTCAATGAGTTTTCCATCCTTCTTTTAACAATTTTTTCCACATTTTCCCAATTTCAATTGGAGTTCATTGACACACACCAAATAGTCCTCCATTCTCTCAAAAGAATGAGTATTGAGAGATATCAACTCTTTCTCCAATTGCATGATGTGGCTCTCGTCGACTTGGTTGAACAATGACTTTAGCTTCTTCTAGACTCGATGAGGCCAATCGATTCCACTGAGGTGAAATAAGATCTCCCGTGAGATGTAGGTCATAATGAATATGAAAACTTCATCCTTCTTTCCATCAACAACAAACTTTGCCTGGTTGTCTGTTGGATCTGGAATCACAACCTTCATATACTACCAGAGTCCTTTGGTATTTAGTAGGGTTTCCATATCTAGTGCCCATACTGCAGAATTTGATCCATTTAGAACAATAGGATCAATCTTCGAAGCCATCTTCGATATCTAGACAAAAACTGGCCTGCTTCAATAAGTTCCAATTAGCAAACCATCGGCCCAGAGTCAATTACACAACAAATCTGACTCAAAAGGTTTGTATATAATAGGTCGAGGTTTTAAACCATTGACTCTGATACCATGTTGGAGAATAGGGTGGAAAAAAACATGAAACATAAAAGATAGTATTGTAGATAATCGAAGAGGAACAAACAATTTCAAAGACAAGGGTGGTGTCTAAAGACACCATTACAACACTTAAGCAAGGTGCATTGTGATCAGAACATCACATTGCATATTGGATCTTGATCACTCGATTGCCATGATGAAAATGACCAAATGAGTTTTCTTTTTATAACCTCAAGATCTAACTAATTTCCATAGAATCCATACTATCTTGTACACATGTAACCATTGGCTGTTAGAGTTGACTCCGCCAAATCCACTCTATTGAGTCAGTTCAACAAGGTTGCTCGACCCAACCACCTACACGTCCAACTTGTATTTGATTGCTGTGCTGGTCAATCTACCACCCAACTATCTTCGACTGCTGGTCGACTGTTTGACCAATAGGCACATCGACTAATCAATCGACTAGTGTAGTGTGCTGGTCGATCGCTCGATCGACTGTATCCAAATGTAGGTTGACCTCTTGACCGACTAAACCCAAGAGATGTGTGATGAACCATCAATGCTTGATGTTCCAACACTTCATTATACAAATATGTAATTTATGACACATGTTTAGAAAATGTGAAGTTACATAGTTAAGTTAAATATGGTTATAACTTGCATCAATTGTTGGGAGCATGCATAAAAAAAACTACAATGTCCACACAAAAAAATAATCTCTCACCTATCACATGGCCATCCCATCCATTAGCATGACCAAAACACTACAGGTCACCTCTCTTTCACGCATGTTGATTTTTTTTTTTTATGTTTTGATGTTTTCTGAGGATAAAAAATTAAGGTCTTGTGACATAGTGTTTGCGAGTATTCCATCTCTAAATCACTCTACCATTCTTTGAGGCAAGCCTATGCACATGTTGTAGTACACATTACAATAATATTTCATTGCTTTTGGGGATTATAAACATTTTTTTTTCTCCCTTGTCCCATGTGCCAATAAATAAATAAGAACATTTATTAGTTCTACTTACCTTTGCTTAACCCCACAAAGTTTGGTATCAACCTCCTAGACTAAGGTTACGTATAATTACCAATGACATCTTCGATGATGGACATTTGTCACATGTAATGTAAGGTCACTAGCTAGGTGGGAAATAGAGGCCTATAGAAGCAGGTGCACTGACTTGCGAATGCAATTCACATCATATTTCTCATAACATTGAATAATGATATCATTTCATCCCATCAATATGTATTCCATGATCTATGAACCAATAGAATATCTTTAGTGTAGGCAGTGGTGGATATGAAAATATCATGGTTTCCATTCGATTGAATAACTTTCAAATCAAAAAAATGGTTGACAATAGTCATGAACATTAGTATTTTATATGGATGTTTTCACCTTTGTTTTATTTTCCCTTCTCTATTTGATGACATCTCACTTTCATCATGCGAGGTGGAAGGGAAGAAATAGTTGCTCAAGAACTGCACATTTCTTCTCTAAGGTTGATATATTCCTCTCCCTAGACTGCTTTCTCTCCCCTGCCAGTCCAGTTGGTTGAGAAGAGTTCGCTTGGTGGTCGAGGATTTTTTTGGCTCTCCTTCCATTAGGCTACATCATGCTATGCTTATATAGAGTACAAATTCCAATCTAATGAATCTAATGTAAGGTTGGTTCCTCTATGCTAGCCAGGTTAATCGAACCATTTGAGGGATATCGTTTGAATGAACAATGAGAGGTTTCATATTGGTTTTATCCCCCCAAAGGGAGGACATAATCTCTCGAAGGAATATATGCATTAGAAAAGTAATATATGCATTAGAAGTAGTGTTGTCAAAGCCTTTAGTTCAAATAGCTTAGCTTCTCTTTAAGGTATGAATTTGGATCAATGACTGAATCTACTTTTTTCCTGGCATGCTTGAAATAGTCAAACTAACAGGTGTGAAATTAGATCAAGATAAAGTTCTAGGACTGAAATGAATTTTGGAATTATCTCAGCTATCCCTTGTCCTAGGTGCCAATTATTAAATAAGAACATTTATTAGTTCTACTTATCCTTTCTTAACCCTAACAAGTGTGGTGTTAACCTCCTAATATTTGATTAAGGTTACACATAATTATTGGTGACATCTCCAATGGTGGACACTTGTCATGTGTAATGTAAGTTCACCATCTAGGTGGGAAACATAGGAACACAGAAACATGTGCATTGACTTGTGCATGCTATTCACATCATATTTGTCATAGTAGTGTCTAGTGATACCATAATAGCCCATAAATATATATTCCATGATTGATGAATTGTCAAAGTCTCTTTAGTGCAGGTAGTGGTGCATACACAAATATCGTGGCTTCCATTCAATCGAATGGATTTCAAATCGACAAAAAAGGTTGAAAAAAGTCATGAATGGTTATATTTTGTATGGTTCATTTCACTTTCGTTTTATATTCTCTTCTCTACTTAATGATATCCCAAATTTGCAATATTAAATTTTCAGCACATGCCAACTTGAATTGTTTAATTGTTTTTTTAGGACTCTTATTTATAAACACTCCACAATGTTCTCTTGATTTTATGATTGCAAATAGAGTAATAAGAATCATGAAGAATAATAAGGTTTTATGTTAGCACTATGGTACACACATTTTCCATAACATACCCTAGTTTTGTCTAAATTATAACATCGAGTCTTTTTAATCTTCCCCAATAATGCAGATTATGCATTGCACTCCTTGCTTTTAGTCGTGAATGCAATTCATCCTCTTGCAAGTGCCCCTTTTTTTTCAACAAAGGAAAAAAAATTATATTAGTAAATATAATATTTCTGTTCCAGATTTACATATAAATCTTCCCTTTGAGACAATCAATCTGACTTAAACAAAAAACTGTTCACTGCTTAACTTTCACAATTTACATTCAACACAAAAGGACAATTTACTGCTTAATAAATTCCACATAGATATAACTGCCACCTTTCCTCTGAAATATAGTTCGAGATCATAAATGCATGTTGAAACATTTACCAATTTCACTTTTCAGATTTCAAAATTCAAATATTTCATAATTGCCTATGTGTCCATCATGATCTTCAGCAAAAAATATTCCATCTTCTTCTAAGAGAAGGGCTTCTTTCGACAACTCATCTTCTTCCTTATTATATAACCTGTATATATGTTGAATCTTTATCTGGACAAAATTCCTGCTCAACGCTCAAATTCTTGACATCCAAGGCTGAAGAGAGATCACCTGAAGATTATTATCTTTAGTGAATCAATCTATAATAATATTTGAATCTCCTACTAATTGTATCCTATTTATCTTTTTGTAGCATGCAAAATAAAGAATGCACCACATAGCAAGTAATTCCCCTTTGTGTTAGTACCATTGCCACATGACATATTCAATCTGAAAGTTCCTAGCAAGGGACATTTAATGACAACACCAACCCCACATTTTGCTCCTCTTTCTTGTGAGGCTCCATAAAAAAATCCAACTATCAATTCCTAGTCTAGTAAAGGTGGCCTATCAATTCTGCTTCCCTTATATACCTTATGTGTATAAGTTTCTCCCATATCCTGAAGTATACTATTGCACACTCTAGACCTGTTAGGCAGCTGATTTTCGAAAATTACTAGATTCCTTTATTTCCATATCTCCCAACATATAACACTTGGTAACTCCTTAGAAGTATCCTTATTTTTTATCCAGTTAATGTAACAATCTGCTACCTGTCTCCCTTCCCAATTATCTTTACACTTTAATTGATTTAGTATATTGTACCAGATATCTTTGGTAAAAGAACAATCCACAAAGAGGTGTTTTGCATTTTCCCCTTGAACCCCACATAGTACACAAATACTAGGTCCTACAAAACCTCTTCTTACCAAATTATTCCATGTAAGTATTTTCTGTTCAAACATCAACCAAGCAAAAAGATTGATTTTT
>SNQJ01S0018876.1:82251-127388 GCA_010110895.2 Picea sitchensis
CCATATATGTGAAAGCATGGCATCAGCCCCAACGTGGTAAAACTTCCTACAAGAGATTCATGGACATCAAACAAGGTAGAGCATAGATTTGCAATCAGATTTCTGTGAGTGAGCATGACACCCTTTGAGGCTCCTGTGGTGCCCGAGGAATAAGGGAGTGCACACAGATCATCCTGACAAATTTGTACAGAAGGGGCTGTGGCCTCATAACTTCTCTCAAAAAATTCCTGCAATGGTATTGTACTCATGACATGCTCGTTATCTGCAATAATAACGGGCAGATTCGCGTTTCTCACCTTCTCATAAGCAGACCCAACTGTTACAACCATCCTTGCTGCGGAATCCTGGATCTGTTTTTCAACTTCAGTGATATGTGCAGAAGGATTTGCGCCGGAAAACACTGCCCCTGCCAACATTATTCCCAGCACAATAATGGGGTACTCTGCCATATTTGGAAGCATAACGAATACTACATCGCCCTTTTGAATGCCTTTGTCAACGAGGCCAGCTGCAACATTCCTCGTGAGCGAAATCACCTGACCATAGTTGTACTCTTTGCCCGTGGAGGCCTCCACCAGAGCCACCTTATCACTGTATTTCTCTGCACCGTCCAGCACAAATTGGGGAAGGCTTATATTCTCGGGAACAGATACTGCAGGAAAAGGGCTGCGGAAAATGAATTCATCTTCTTTGCATACTGCTGCAATTCGGCCTTCCATGGTAATGTTCAGCTGAAGCAAAACCTGAAACAAACAACTAAGTGTGTTGATGGCTCCTATATGAATGTATGTGTAAGCCTGATCAGGCTTTTAAAGGCGTATACACAACTGTGGTAGATCAGACACTGCATTATTCCCTTCACCTACATAGAATTCACGGCTTCAGCATGAATGCTCCACGCCCGATATATGTATTTCTAACTATATAGAAAGTGGAGTCGTGAATGGTGGAAAACAAGAGATGAATGGTTGGAAAATGGGGTAAAGAAATATGCAACGGCCAGGAATGATTGACAGTGAACCGTTGGGTCATGTATTCCTTCTGACTGAACTCACTTTTTTTTTCCAACCTCATTATTATATTTAGCCTGTTTTAACAAAGGATAATATTGGCAGTACTAATCTACCTCGGGAAAGAAACGACTTGCAGTCATTTTTTTTTTTTTCAACCTCATTTTTATTTTAGCCAACTTTAACAAAGAATAATTTTGGTAGTATTAATTAGGCGGAAAGGCGTATACCTATTGATAATGGGCAGAATTAATCATCTTTTAATCTAAAATTTTAATCTGATGACTAACAATTAAAGATGCTGGAATATTCTTAGTCATCCTCCCAAATCAATGAATGTGATTTACTCTTCATAATCTTCTTGTATTTTTGAATACATCCGTTAACCTGTTTACTTTTTAACATTTACCTAATCATATTAAAAAATTACTATAGCACTATATGAATTCCACGTTTAAATGATTAACGTTTAACATTACCACGTTTGGATTATTAACCATGAATTTCCTCACCTGTCCCTGCGTTTTCCTCAAGCGTTTTAGTAATCTGCCCGTTTCATATCAGGTTTGGATTATTAACCACAAATTTCCTCACTTGTCCCTGCGTTTTCCTCAGGCGATTTATGTGACTGTGCTAGTTTACTTGTTTTTAATTTTTTTTTTCACTGTTTTTATTTTTATTTTTAGCCCACTTAAAAAAGGATAATAGTCACTTGTTTTATTTTTTTAATTTCATTTTTATATTTAACACTTTTTAATAAACGATGATATTTACAGTTATAGATGATTTTAGGGGTTAAATTTTGTAAATGAGCAAATTTTTTATTTTTTTTCAAAAAAAAAAAAGATTATAAAATTATTTTGCCTTAAAAATTGCCAAAATTTTATAAAAACTATATAAAATCTTATAAAACTATTGTCAAATATTTCACATTTTGCATATTAAAGACTTAAGATTAACCCATATTTCTACATTTTAATATAAATTTCTATCCTTGAAATTATTCTTATGAGAAGTGTACAATGCCTTATATTTTTAAACTTTGCAAACAAATAAAAAATAAACTATTAAAAATATACAATGCCTTGTGTTTTTGAACTTTGCAAATGAGTAAAAGGTAAAATTTAATGCCTTGTGTTTTTGAACTTTGCAAATGAGTAAAAGGTAAAATTTACCTCAGGGAAGAAACAACTTGCAGTGTGGCTGAGATCGTTCAATTTTTTTTTTATATTTTTTTCAACCCCATTTTTAAACTTTGCAAATAAATAAAAGGTAAACTATGGACAGTGTACAATGCCTTATGTTTTTGAACTTTGCAAATGAGTAAAAGGTAAAATTTACCTCAGGGAAGAAACAACTTGCAGTGTGGCTGAGATTGTTCAATTTTTTTTAATATTTTTTCAACCCCAGTTTTAGGTCACTTTAACAAATGATATTATTGGGAGTGTACAATGCCTATAAGGTCTTTGAACTTTGCGAATGAAGTAAAAGGTTAAGTTCTTTGAACTTTGCGAATGAAGTAAAAGGTAAAATTTACTTCATGGAAAAAATCAAAATGGAGAAGTTGAGGAAAATAAAAATTTAAAGTTATTTTTGAAAATAATTAAATAGATAATAATATTATATGATTTTATTCTTCTTAAAAGTTTTAAGAAGGATGATTTTTTCTAGTAAATAATATATCCCCTCATAAATATATTATATATAATTTGAAATCACTAAAAATATATATTCTAAGTTGGAATTTGAACATGAAGAGGAGGATAATAACTTTTCTTTACAACTTGAATTATATTTAATAAACTTTTATCAAGGATAATTGCCAATAACAAAAAAACAATTAATATTAATGGATGTAAGTTGATTCCCTCCTTCATTTTATATGAGTGGTGCTCCCTTTTACTTCTACAACTATACTTTTAATGGGTTTTAAAATCATACAACATTCAACAATTTATACAAGAATATGTAAAATGTAAATACATCCATATTGATAACCATTGGTGCTTGAAAGTGAACAACATGTGATTTAAAAAGAAAATTTATTAATATTTCACTTAAAATATGGATATTGAATGTATGACAATTATCAGTATGACAATTACCAATTGGTGAAGTGGAAACTAAGCAACATTTCAACGAAATAATTGAAAGAGAACAAACTAGTGACCTGGATAAATCGTATATATTTAAATAAGTTACCAAAATTTAAAATGAGAATGACAACTCAAGTTAAAGCTCTACCAAAATTTAAAATGAGAATGACAACTCATAACCAAAGCAAGTTTGAAATCTAAACATAGACTTTGTGTTAAGTCCCTAGACTTTGCACCATTTCATTGCTATTATTATATTATTGTTATTATTATAGGTCGTGTTAGGATATTTAGACACTAAGGAGTTAGTTAAGATCTACTTGGTCTAATGTGTCGTTACGTAAAAGTGTGTGTCTTTAGTACGCATTTGTATGCATTTGTAGTTAGGAAATCAGATAGTCACGATATGTTCCCGACATAGAGTGATTCGACGTTTCATACTCTCCTCGATCTTAACGACTACATTGATCCGTGGCTTAGCACTCGATTGGTCCATGATCTCTATTTAAAGAGCATGGAGGGTCATTTGCCGATGATCGATTGTGAGAAACTCTATTGTAAAATCTCTTTATAATCTTTTTCTTTTGCATTAATAAATTGCTCCAAGTGGCCACGTTGGCCGGGGCTGTGGATGTTTCCCCGTAGGGGTTTTACCACGTCAGAATATCGGTGCGTTGATCTTTGATTTGGTTGTGTGAGTGGTTACTGAAGGTGTTCATCCTCTGTTGGAATACATGTGTTGTCAAAGAGGTTGACTATGATCATTATTTGTAGATGTGCCATTTATCTCTTATATATACCAAGGAGATCTAGTTTTATAGATCATCAATAATTATTTGTAGACATGTATAAGGTGCAAAGGAGATTTCCCCTAGAAGTGACATTTCTATTGATTAACATTTTATCATTCTCAATGCATGGCATTACTTTTTATTTCTATTTTTATGCTATTTGGCATATGTGGTCCATAATATAGAGAAATTGTAGGGGATAGATTTTTCCCATGAGCTAATTTCCCATGTTTTTTTTTTTCCAAAAAAAGATTCGTTAATTTCCATTTTTTCTAAAAATAATTTGTCCAAATTCTACATAATAAAAATATTTTACTCTAAAAATTTCCATTTTTTTTTAGAAACTATATAAAACTTTTAGAATTTTGGACATTTTTACAAGAACATCACCAAACGTTTTATATTTGGCATTTCAATAATAGTAAGATTAACCAAGGTTTCTACACTTTGACATAATTATGGATCCTGTAAATTTTATCTGACCCATAACATTTAGTATTAGAGTGGATGGTCCTTAATTTAGCTCCTTCAAGCGAGTCATCTTACCATTTTTTGCTCTAAATTTGAGTTATATTCAGTGACAAAAATTTTCAGGGTGAACTAAGGCCTTCCTTTGTGCTATTTATATTCTACAAGTTGTTTGGGTGGAAGAAGCAAAGATAGAATGATGGTAGGACTAGAAGGTATGGAAGCTCTTTCAACCACTACAACATGACCTAGTGCATTAGATAAATTTGTGTGGAAGAACGATTCACTTTGGTACAAGGATCACCTATATCTATGTAAGAATTATCAACTCAAACGTAAGGTCTTTTTGGAACTACACACTTCTCTTGTAGGGAGCACTCATGGTTTTTGAAAACTTACCATAAGATCAAGGAGGACATTTTATGGGAAGGTCTTAAAATTTATGTTTAAAAGTTTATGGTAGAATGTTTGGTTTACCAATGAAGCAAAGTGGATACAATTAAGATATCGAGTCTTCTATAATGATTAGCCATACCAAGTCATCATTGGGAGGAGGTATCGATGGATTCTATCACAATTCTACCAAAGTCTGAAAGGAAGAATGTGATCATGGCGGTGGTGGATAGACTCACAAAATATGCCTATTTCTGTGCATTTTCACACCCTTTTAAAGCAAGTACATTAGTCATAACATTCATGGAAATGGTTTAGAAGCTACCGGAAACCCAAAGATCACTGTGAATAATAGATATCCACTTTTCACTAGCAATTTTTGGTTTGACTTGTTTTCTTGGTTGGGTACTCAAGTAGCTCACGATTCCTCTTACCATCTCCAAATTGATGGGAATACTAAGATTGTAATAAACATCTATAAGATTATCTCCATTTCTTTGCATGTGAAAACAACCATAATGGATCAAATGGTTACCATTGATAAAAGGATGGTATAACACTTCCTTCCATACACCATCCGAAATGTATCAATTTATGACACTATATGGGTATCATCCTCTATCCATCACATCACCCTTTAGAGGTAAACCCAAGGTTTAAGCCATGGAGGATCACATCATGGACCAAATCGAGGTTCTCTTACTATTGAAGGACAATTTGGTGATAACAAAAAACATGATGAAGGGACAAGATGATCAACATCATAGTGAAAATCACTTTGAAGTTGGGGATTGGGTATTTATGAGGTTCAAACCATATACACAAATGTCCCTTAAGAAATAAAAGAAGGACAATAAATTAACATCCAAATACTATGGTCCCTATAAGGCGTTGCAAAGGATTAACACTATGGTCTACATAATGGATTTACCTCAATATTCATGTGTACATTCAATCTTCTATGTTTCTTGTTTAGAGAAGGTAATTAATGACAAAATCTAGTTTATACTACTTTGTCAGATCTTGATGAAGAGGTAAAAATCATACTAGAACTTGAAACAATTCTTGAAACATGAATCGAGAAACTATGAAATTGAGCAGTTACTAAGTACCTCATCAAAGGGACGAACCAACCAATAGAAGATACCACTTGTGAGGTTGATTTTTTCATACAAAAGCATCCTCATCTAATCATTGGATTGTTGAGAGCAACACTTGTTTAAAGGGGCAGAGCGTGTTAAGCCCCTATAGCCATTTCATTGCTGTTGTTATATTATTGTTGTTATGGTTTGACTAGGCTCATTATTTGTAGACATACCCTTTATCTCCTATATATACCAAGGAGATATAGTTTTATAGATAATCAATAATTATTCATAAACATAATATGTAAATGAGGTGTCCCCCTCGAAATGACATTACTATTAATTCACTTTTTATCATCCTCAAGGTGTGGCATTACTTGTTCTTTTTATTTTTATGCTATTTGGGTATTTGGTCCATAACATTTTGCCAAATTTTCAAGGGAAGAAAAAGAGAATGTGCACGTTGCCTTCAATTACATGCAGATCATAAAGCCAACAAGAAATTGAGGGAAGAAAATGCATCGATTGATATTATCTTTTTTCAGTAAGCAAAGTTTTCATTGTAATGAATCCTCTTCAAAACTAAGGAGTTCAATAATAGAAGAAGGGAAATTCAAGAGTCTCCACAAAATACCTTAAAGTTTATACCAAAATATTTTAGAGAAACACATGTCCATGTACCATAATTACTAAAATATTTCATCAAAAACTCTAGGAAGATAAGAGGAAATTTGCTAAGGAATGAGATAGGCTTTCATCTCGAATCTTAGTTTTAAAATATGACCTCTAGATGAAGAAATGAAAATATAGTCATTCAAAGAGTTTATCTTGGTGAATCCAAAGATAATGCTATGTAAAAAATGAATGGGACAAGGGAAGAACTTATGAAGGAAAATTTAAACAACCAATGAAAAACAAGAAAACTCACATGAGTAGTAAAAGATGTGGATTGGATCCTCACACATTTTGTAACCTCTTTTCTTATTCAATGAAAAAATAAATAAACAAGGTGGATGGGTGGTATTGATAACTACTTTTCCTCCAAAAGTGAAATGGTTTAGTATTATTGGTATCAAATTGGTGTACTGTCATGTGAAAGAGGGATGCAATGCACTGGAAGGAGCCCAAAATGATTTGTTGAATGATATGTCTTGTAAGGTCCACAATAGTAATCCTTTTCACCTTGATCTCAAGCACATTTATTTCTATTGCAGTTAATTTAGGTTCTTGAGCCTCAATAATCCTCTTTAGTGAAACATTACTAACTATTCTGTTAGTAAGCCATTCCTTTAGCTCCGTAGGCTCAATTCTTTACTTTGTTGCATATTCTTTGATGTAATTATATCTTAGTTGTAAATTATTTATGATACATATTCCTTTCAATTATGACATTATTTCTAAGTAGTGATGGGCCTCTCAAAGACTCTACAAGATTCATTAAATTCTTGATCAGATTTAGCCTCCTCTCATATAATTTGTTGCATTATTTCACCAACTTTGGTATTCTTTCAATATTCTAATCCCATCCATGCTAGATTTCCATCAAGAGCCTATCATTAGGTAATTGTTCCCTTCTTCTTATCTCCAGTATTAGTATTCCTATTAGGATATTTATACTCTTAGGAGTTAGTTAAGTTGAACTTGGTCTAATGTGTCTTTAAGTAAAGTGTGTTTTCTTAGTGTTCTTTTGTAACTAGCTAATCCAATGGTCACAATTATTTTCTAGACATAATGTGATCCAACGCTTCATGTTCTCCTTGATATTAATGACACTTGATATGTGGTTTAACACTTTAATGGTCTATGATCTCTATTTAAAGAGCATGGAGGATCATTGGTGATGACCAATTGTGAGATATGTTCATGTAATATATTTTCTTTTTGCATTAGTATATTGCCTCAAGTGGTTGTGTTGACTATGGTCATGGATTCTTTCCCTCTTTGAGGGATTTAACCACATAAACACTAGTGTAATGATCTTTGATCCATGTGTGTGACTAGTTTCCTTAAGGTGTTTGAACTATGTAGATATATCCTATTTTTCAAGCATGGTTTTAGATCTCCTATGAAGATCTACTCCAATTGTTGATTGAGATCTTGACCCTCTGTAATTGCATGGAACAAAGGACCTTTGGATTCTACTATTTCTGAGCATTTTTGGGCCGAGAAAACTACTCTAGTATGTATGTTGAGTAGTTTCCAATTGGATATCCTTTTCATTTTATTCTTAAATATTTCCATTTAATCAATATATGATCATTTATTTGATATTCAAATAAGGTATGTAGTTCACTTTAAAGTTTTTTTAAAATCTCTTTTATGTTGTTTTAATTTATTGTTTCAATTTTTCTATTTACACTCCCAAGTTGCTCCCATTACTCACACATATGACACATTAGCCCCCATTACTCACACATATGGGGTTATCCACATATGTAATTTCAAGAAGATTCTAGAAGGTCCAAACTTGATCACTAATTGAGGGTTGAGCAAGTCAAAACCCTAACCCTAGATGACTATCTGGCTATATTAAATATCGTGCATTGTATTTGTTCGATAATTGAACATAGAATCCAGGAGTGGTATTTTGAGAGCATAAAAAAGGAGGAAAATATTACGTAGCATCCATACATGCCACAATGTCAAAGGAAAATCCATAGTGAGTGCCTCTTTCTTTGTATTTGCATTCCCATAATTGAATAAAAGAGAGTAGAGAATAGGCCTCACCTTCTAGTTGGGTTTTCTCCCATATCAGGTTTCCCAAGTTATATCTCGTGTTCCTTTGTGTGTGGATGGTTTTTTCTTTGGCTCATTTCTTTCGTTTTCATATTTCAGTTATTTCATAAATTCAAGCAAGGATAGCAATTAATGAATTTGGGATCTAAGGAAAACTAGTTTGCATGGTCTAAGATTTCAAAAAATTATAAGATCTATACAAATTATTCTAGTATTGGAATATCCATGATAGTTTACAGATAAAAAAACAAGGGTCCCAAACCCTATCAACCAAATCCTACTCCCAATGGTGATAAAATAAACAAGTCAAAAGGTAAGAAGATTGAGATGTCCATAAGGAGTCTAAATGTTTTAAGAAGAAAGAATAATTAGAAGCATCAATGAAGAAGAACAACATTAATCTAGATATTTATTCTTCTAACTCTTCTTCTCATAGACATGTACTTTCTACCTCTATTTTGTTTTTCAATTCAATGTCTACTTCTTCTAATAAGTCCATCATTGATTATGGGGAATCTTATTTTACGACGACAAAATTTGGGGGTCCTTCATTTCCAGTTTCCAATGATCCCGATGCTGAAACTTATGGGTTATGGACCCACATAATGGATTGTAACAATGTCCATATCATCGCATCAATTTCACCTTCACTCATAGGTTCCATACAACCAAAGGCGGTGGCTGTTAATATTATGGTAGCTTTGGGAGGTATGAACCTCTATTGTGACCTATGACGAACTAGAATCCTCCGGAAGGAAGCAAAGAATTGAAGAAAACCCTAGACAAGTTGTCGGTTGAACAAATATATTTATATTGAATTTATTGATGCCCAGAAGGAGAATTCAGCCCCAGTTAGACTGGCCAGTCCACTATAAATACAGGGCGTCGGTTTCATTATTTATCATCTCAGCAGTTGCAGTGAGAGCTAAGTCTGCGTAGGCAGTTGCAGGCAACAACAGTTTTGTGCGCAGGTCTTCTAGGAGAGCTGGAAAGTGGTGCACTAGCTTCTGGGTGGGATCATCTGTTCAGTTTAGTTTCTATTCTTTTGCTTGGTGCATTTAGCCTCTCTTGGCTATTGATTGCAACCAAAATTCTCTTCTCGGTCAAGGTCAAGGTGCTCGGAGGGTGTCTTAAGGCCTGTGGTTGGGTGACGAGGGTATCGTCAATGGTTAAATGAGCACAATCCTCTATATTCTAACAGGTTATGGGCCCACACCCCTTCAGTCAGCCTAAAATGCTGGAATGAAACATAACTGCTAGGTATTGAGCTCATTGAGGAACTTCCACTAGGGTTACTAGCAGGAGAAGCTTCCAAAGAACTATAGCTAGGGTTACTAGCAATAACAGTTGTAGAAACTCTAATTCTCAGATCTGGCACCTTGTGATGGAGCATATTGCTCAAGGAGAATATATCCAAATGCGCCCTAACTCAGTGCACCTATTGATTTTCTCAGAAGAGAGAAATGACGAAGTTGAAGTTTTGGATCAAGGCATGACTAGTTATCAGTCAACCGAAGACATGTGCGAAACAATCAGTCTCTTACATTACTCAGCACTTACTGGGACAATTGAAGACGATATGTGGATAATCGATAATGGAGCTTCCAAGCACATGATGGGAGATCAATCTAGACTCTCAGATCTGAATGAGAGAAAGACATCGTACAAAGTGGAGCTTGGAGACAAAAGCACCTACCCCGTCGAAGGATTTGGACAAGCCTCCATCAAATTGGAATTAGGTAATCATGTTCACTTAAGCAATTCTATATGTACCTGATTTAGAAAATAATCTTGTATCAATATCATGTTTAGAAGACAAAGGAAACATAATAGCCTTCATAGATGAAAAAGTATTATCATGGCATAAAGATTCCAACCTAGAAGATGCTAGGGTTATTGGAAGATGTGAAGGGAATCTATATAGACTACTAGAATGAAATGAAGAAGCCCTAGTACATGACGAAGTCAACCCTAATGAGCTTTGGCATAGAAGGTATGCTCATATCAATTATCAAGCATTACCCTTCCTCAGGAAAATGGTTGAAGGGATACCAGAATTGAAGTCTACACACGAAGGAATTTGCAAGGGATGTGCCCTTGGGAATAACATTAAGAAACCATTCCCAAGCAGCAGCAACAGATCTAACGAAACCCTAGATCTAATACACTCAGATGTTTGCAGTCCAATGCCAGTCAAATATTTAGGAGGATCTCTCTACTACTTAACATTCATAGATGACTATTCAAGGAAGACGTGGCTATACCTATTGAAGTCAAAAGATGAAGTATTCAGCAAGTTCCAAGAATTCAAGGCAGAAATAGAAAACCTTACGAACAAGAAGATCAATACATTAAGAACAGATAATGGAGGAGAATACAGCTCAAAGGAGTTCGTTGCATTCTGCAAATCAGCAGGGATTAGGAGGGAGCTGACTGTTCTTCATAATCCTCAACAAAATGGTGTAGCAGAAAGAAAGAACAAATATATCGAAGAAACAGTAAAATCCCTATTGAACGATCAAGATCTATTCATGTTTATATGGGGAGAAGCAACAATGATGGCCATATACGTGCAGAACAGAATCCCTCATTTCATATTGAAGGACATGACACCAGAAGAAGCATTCTCAGGTAAGAAACCTAATGTAGAAAACTTATGAATATTTGGATGTCAAGTTTATTCTCATATTCCCAAAGATAAAAGAAATAAACTAGAACCCTCAGGAAAGAAGGGGATATTTGTGGGATATAGTGATTCATCCAAAGCCTACAGAATATATATTCCAGATCAACAAGAGATAGAAGTAAGCAGAGACGTAACATTCAATGAAAGAATGGCCTTCAGAAAATCTATTGAAGAAACCATAGAAGAAGAAGAAATTGAAGAACCAAATGAAGAAAACATAGAAGGTGAAAATAATGAAAAGGATCAACCTGATCATCCTATGGAGATATGTGAGAAAGCTGATCCATATAATGTACCAAAGAACACGAAACGACCAACTTGTCTTGAAGCCACCTTACAAGACGCAGAAAGAATCAAGATTCCAGAAGGAACATCCAGGAAGACTAAAAGACCGAAAATATTCTCAAGTTATGCAACATACATGACAAAGCTCCTAGATGAAGAACCTACTACATTTGAAGAAGCAGTTAAAAATGGACAATGGAAAGAAGCTATGGCGGAAGAACATCAGTCCATTATGAAAAATGAAGTATGGGAAATTGTACCCAGACCTAAAGAGAAATCAGTTGTAACTTCAAAATGGGTATACAAGATCAAACATGCAGCAGACGGAAGCGTGAATAAATATAAGGCAAGATTCGTGGCCATAGGGTTCTCCCAGAAGGAGGGAGAAGACTATGATGAAACCTTTGCTCCTGTGGCAAGGTATACCTCCATCAGAGCTATCATATCTCTTGCCGCTTCCATGGGATGGAATCTACACTAGATGGATGTAAAGACATCCTTTCTCGACGGAGCTATCAAAGAAGAAGTATATATTGAACAACCTCAAGGATTTGAGGTACACTCCTGAGACACTTATGTTTGCAGACTGAAGAAAGATCTATATGGACTCAAGCAAGCTCCAAGGGCTTGGTATGTTAGGATGGACAGTTATCTAGCCAGACTTGGTTTTTCCAAGAGTCATGCAGATCCAAACCTTTACTACAAAGTCATGAACAATGCACCTATAATTCTACAGTTATATGTTGATGATCTATTCATAACAGGTGAAGAATCTCTAATTATTCATTGCAAGAAGTATTTAGCCTCTGAATTTGATATGAAAGATCTAGGTCTCATGCACTATTACTTGGGACTAGAAGTATGGTAGAAGCGTGGTGAAGTATTCCTTGGACAAGGAAAATATGCAANTTGGGACTAGAAGTATGGCAGAAGCGTGGTGAAGTATTCCTTGGACAAGGAAAATATGCAATAAAGATCCTTCAGAAGTTTGGAATGATGGACTGTAAGTCCATGGACACTCCTATGAATGTGGATATAAGAAAAGTGAAAGTCGCAGATTCCGATCCAGTAGATCCATCTTTATACTGGCAACTAATTGGATCATTGATGTATTTGGTAAATACTCGACCATATATTTGCTTTGCTGTAAATACATTAAGTCAGTTCCAGGTGGAACCGAGACAAGAGCATTGGATAGCTGCAAAGCATGTCTTAAGATATATTCGTGGGACAATAAACTATGGCTTAAGGTATACCGCATCCAGTGATATCCAACTTCATGGATTCACAGACTCTGATTGGGCAGGAAGTGCAGAAGACAGAAAGAGTACTTCAGGTATGCGTTTCAGCTTGGGCTCTGCTATGATATCTTGGAGCAGCAGGAAGTAGAAGTCTGTCACACTTAGTACAACAGAAGCAGAGTGTATGGAAACTTGTGAAGCATGCACAAAAGCAGTATGGCTAAGGAAGTTAATATCCGATTTATTTGATCAGACTCCAGAATCAACCACAATATATTGTGATAATCAAAGTTGTATAATATTATCCGAGCATCCAGTGTTTCATGAAAGGTAGAAGCACATTGAGATCAAATACTACTTTATCCGAGATAAAGTCCAGGAAGGAGAGGTAAAGCTCGAGTATATCCCCACTGATGAGCAGACAACATATATCCTGACAAAGCCTCTTTCCAGAATCAAGTTTTCATATTTCCGAGAGAAGATGGGGATTGTGGAAATAAATCCCTTAGCTGAAAGGGAAGATTCTCCAGGATAGAGAAAGTATGCAAAAATGTTTATTTCTGTGATTAAAATAACTCTCCAGTTAGGAGGGAGTATTGAAAATGTTATTTATTTTGTAATAGTCCAGATTGGACAGATGCTTTCCTGTTCGGAAAGTGGATTGAGATTTCTGATGGACAGTGGCTTCCCATTGTAGTTAACATGGGAGGCAGACTGATTGATGATGTATCATAGACAACGACTTCCCATTATGGGGAGTGGTCTAGGAAAATCATTCTTCTTGGCAGTCACTATGAGTAGTGGTCAAGTAGAATGGTTCGCCTCGCTGGGCATTCATTCTTTCGAAGTTCACAGTTGTGGGCAGTTTTGAAGAATCATCCGTTTTGGAGGTTGATGCAGGATAAACATTCCTCAAGGGTAGACTCATTCTTTCCAGGTTACACTTGTTTAATGTCGGAGGAATGTCCCAGGGTGGGGAATGGTCCGGATAGTTACTCCTCGAGGGAAGACTCATTCTCTCCAGGTTACACCTTGTTTGGTGTTGGAGGAATGGCCTAGGGTGGGGAGTAGTCCAGGCTTAGCAATCAGGGACAATTATTCCTCGAGGGCAGACTCATTCTCTCTAGGTTACACTTTGTTTAGTGTCGGAAGAATGGCCCAGGGTGGGGAATAGTCCATGACAGTCATTTCTTAGGGAAGACTCATTCTCTCCAGGTTACACTTTGTTTAGTGTCAGAGGAATGGCCCAGGGTAAGGAATGGTCCAAACATTTCTCGAGGGCAGACTCATTCTCTCTAGGTTACACTTTTTTTAGTGTCAGAAGAATGGCCTAGGGTGGGAAATGGTCCAGGTTCAGAAATCAGAAACAATCCTTCTTCCTTGGTTGAGAAGAATGGGACAGATAGCCCAGTGTTGATATTCTATACTGAGGGCAGACATTCTTTCAGATCTCACAGACATGAGTGAAAGATTGGCCCAGATGATACAGTTCTTATCATAACATTGTTTCTATGTAGGTTGCTATTTGTTATGAAAAGTGAAGTACAATTTGTGATTGTGTTTCACAAAGTCTGAGTAGTTGTGTACTACTGGAATAGACACAGGTGTGTTCTATAAATTGATATTGTACTAGTTGTCATAGGAGATTATCCAGTCGAATAATAATGATAGGTGCTCATGGTGCTACCAGTTGAATGGTCTGTTGTGCTCAAGACCATACCTCCCTATTTAGGAGGGAGTGTTAATATTATGGTAGCTTCGGGAGGTATGAACCTCTATTGTGACCTATGACAAGACTAGAATCCTTCGGAAGGAAGCAAAGAATTGAAGGAAACCCTAGACAAGTTGTCGGCTGAACAAATATATTTATATTGAATTTATTGATGCCCAGAAGGAGAAGTCGGCCCCAGTTAGACTAGCCAGTCCACTATAAATACAGGGCGCCAGTTTCATTATTTATCATCTCAGCAGTTGCAGTGAGAGCTAAGTCTGCGCAGGCAGTTGCAGGAATCAACATTTTTGTGCGCCTTCTGGGAGAGATGGAAAGTGGTGCGCTAGCTTCTGGGTGGGATCATCTGTTCAATTTAGTTTCTATTCTTTTTCTTGGTGCATTTAGCCTCTCTTGGCTATTGATTGCAGCCATAATTCTCTTCTCAGTCAAGGTCAAGGTGCTCGGAGGGTGGCTTAAGGCCTGTGGTTGGGTGACGAGGGTATCATCAATGGTTAAATGAGCACAATCCTTTATATTCTAACAATGGCTAAGCGCTAAGACAACAAGCACTTATTAAGATCGACGGTCACGACTTGATTAGTCATTGACAATGGATGAATCTGATGCTTTTCAAGGGCCAAAGGCCTTTCCACAATCCCAAAGCTAGTGGGGCCCGAAATGATCCTCCTCTCGACACATGCAATGCCAATCCACGACGTATATCATTTCAGGGTTTGCCTCTCTATTAATTCCCTCGTCGTTCATCATGCGAAAGGGTTGGATCACCATCGATCCTTTTTCAGTGATCGATGGTTGATCACCTTCATCACTAGAATATGACACTTTCACAGTGATTCCAGACCTTCAACTCTCATCTCTTGATCTCTCTCCTTCTCAAAAGGTTGAAAATTGAATTTGATTAAGGGGGCGTCGATGCTCTTGCATCATAATCTCGGGATAAAAATTTCCACGATCTCGTGATCATGTGTCCCCTATTGCTGCATCTCATATCCTTTCTCTTCATGTATCATTGAGCTTGTCCTTACCCTCAATAGTGAACTGAAACAAAGCCTTTACTGACACCTCACTGACTCTCCTCCTCTGGATCGACCTTTTGATATCGCAGGTTCACCTCCTCTGGAACCTTTCGAGCTTCCTTTGCTCCTTTGGCTGTTGCACACTGCTCACTCTCCTAGAAAATTCTACCCACAATCTCAATTGTGGAATTTCCCAAAAAATTCTACCCAACCACAGCTGGAATTTGTTTTCCATTCTCCAACATGAAGAAAATATTTCCCTGCTTTGATACCACTTGCCTTGTCATATTGTTGCTACCTTGTAGATGTTTGCATTCCTCCTGGATCCCAATTCTTAATTTGACTTTGTAGATGTCAACAAATGCTTATCAAGATTGAGGATCGTGACTTAATTGGTTGTTGAAAATGGACGAATTTGATGGTTTTTTGGGGCCAAATGCCTTTCCACAATCCCAAAGTTAGTGGGGGCCGAAATGATCCTCCTCTCAATGCGTGGAATGCCAATCCACGACATATATCATTTCAGGATTTCCCTCTCTGTTAACACCCTTGATGTTCGTCATGCGAAAGGGATGGATTGTCGTCGATCCTTTTTAGTGATCGATGATTGATCACCTTCATCATTTGAATATGCCACTTTCACAATGATTCCATACCTTCAACTCTCATCTCTCGATCTCTCTCCTCAAGCACACATTCAACATATAATTTCGACAGGGTTTACAAACGATATTAAACACACATAAAGATAAATTAGAAATACACAAAGTACACATATTCTATTACGATCGAGATCAATTACACACGAAGGGAACTTCAGGCCCTGACCACTCTCTCCTTGGTATTACATTGTGAAGGGTTCCTTACTAAGCACACAAGATTACAATTTATAACCACAATTACAATAAGGGGATAAGATCATTCAAGATCCGATTTGATCTCCACAATATCTCCAAAAATCACAAGAAACTTAACCGAATACAAGGAAGTCTCGTCCTCATGGCCACATCCACCTTCTTTAAAGGTTGAAAATTGGATTTGATTAAGGGGGGGTTGATGCTCCTACATCATTATTATATGGCTAAGGAAAAAACTATCTTTTCTTCTCTTAATGAATGTAATACCAAATAAATATTTGTTGGTGATGATAGATCTCTTATTGTTGTAGGGTCTATAATAATTCAGCTAGATGATGGCCATTAGAATGATATATTATGTGTTCAAATCATTTATTGCAACCTTCTATCATTGTATCAAATCGCTCATTAAGGTGAAGGAAAAAATGTATAAATTTCACCTCACTAAGTTGTAATCAAATACTATTTTTAGGTTCCTGTGGTGTGAGTTTTCAGATTTGTAATCAAATATTTAAAGGATCCCAAGCGTGTATTGGCAACTAAAGTTGTTGATGATATTACAATGTTGTACATATTTGACAACTTTGGGTCATCATCTCTTCCCTCAATTTTTATTTCTAACAATGATGACGTGAGAAAAATTTGGCATGAGTGATTTGGTAATCTAAACTATCATTCATTGCAACAATTTTGTAAATAGAATATGGTGATTGGCCTTCCTCTTGTTTCTTGTAGAGATGGTGTTTGTTCTAGTTGTGTTCTTGGAAAACATCATTTGGATAGTTTTGACAAATGTGCCTCTTGGCATGCATCAACCCCCTTTTATCTTTTTCATAGTGATTTGTGTGGTTTGATTCCATGTTATTTTTTATTTAGGTTCAAGTACTTCTTAAATTTCCTTGATGACTTCTCTAGATGCACTTGGGGTTTATTTCTTAAAACTTAAGAGTGGATTTTTTGACATTTTTGAGCCTGCAAGGCCTTTGTAGAAAAACAATATAGACATCAACTTAAGAAGTTAAGAACATATAATGGTTGCAAATATGTTAACAATGAATTTCCAATTGACTGCAGTATATGGGGCATTTAGATGCAATATATTTTTCCATATACTCTGCAACAAAACAACGTTGCTTAGAGAAAGAATCACACATTAAAATAAATGGGAAATTGTATGATCCAATCTATGGGATTAAGTCCTCATTTTTGGGTAGAATCCTTTCATTGTGCCCTTACATAGTTAATCACACTCCCATAAAGGCCTTAAAAGATATAATACACGAAGAAGCCTAGATTAACATTAAATCATATGTAATCCTATTTTGTGTGTTTGGTAGTGAAGCATAGGTTCACATTCTTGATGAGAAAAGGAAAGCATTAAATCCTAAGAGTGGAAAATGCATTTTTGTTGGATACTTTGAATATGTAAAAGTTTATAGAATTATTCGATTGAATTCAACCAAAAATATTATTAGGAGAGATGTCAAGTTTGATGAAGGTCTCTTAATCTACATGCCTAAATTGTCATTTGTGCCATCTTTGGCCTGAAATCTTCGATGAATGTTCCATCTCTTCTTCTTTATTATACTCTCAAATTTTCTATCTGTGCCCCTATTATTGCTTCTTATTCTAAAGATGTTGATAATGAGGATGAAAATCCAACTCCACTTTCTCACCCTCCTCTAGTTGAGTCCATTGAACATGACCCTACACAAGTACCAGTAATACTAGATAGCCTTGTATAACATGAGAAGTAGGTGGTGATATTGATAGTGATCCTTTTGATCAACACCATACATGTTCATAGTTCTTGTGAGCCTCCTCTCTTTTGGATCAAGTTTCAGATATAAATGATCCAAAAACATTTGTATAATCTTCTAACCATCAAGATTGGGATGTGCCAATGAATGAACATTATCATTCCTTAATAGCCAATGATACTTGGGACCTTATCCCTCTCCCAAAAGGAAGAAAAATTGGTAGATGTAAATGGGTTTATAGGACCAATTGTGTAATAGATGGAAGTGTTCATAGACATAAGCTCCTATTAATTGCTAAAGGATTTTCTCAAGTACAAGGAATTGATTATATTGAAACCTTTTCCATCGTAGACAAAATGAATTCCATTTTCTTTGTTTTATCCCTTGCAACATCATACAAATGGGAGGTCCATAAGCTAGATGTTATATCCACCTTCTTTCAAGGGGATTCACAAGAATTTTTTTAAATGGAATACCCTCCCGATTGTATTAAGAACAACTCTAGTCTTTTTTATTGCCTTAAGAAATCTCTCTATGGCCTTAAGAAAGATCCTCAAGCTTGGTATGATAAAATGGATAATTTTCTTCTTGACATCAACTTCTCTATATGTCATTTTGACCCCAATGTCTATACCAATAAAGTAGGTGACCATCTCATCATACATTTTCTCTATGTTGATGACCTTACACTCATTGGTAGTGATCCAAAACTTCTAAACCATGTCAAATATAGTCTTAGGATGAAATTTGACATGATAGACTTAAGACACCTACATTATTTTTTTGGCCTCCAAGTCTTTCAAACCAAGGAATTCATTTCAACTTCCTATCCTAAGTATGCATGTGACCTTCATTGTTGCTTTCAAATGGAATATTGTAAACCAACCACATCTCCCTTCCATTTTGGAGCCAAACTTGCTGCCAACTATACCACAGCCAAAGTAGATGCCGCTTTGTACCATTAGTTAGTTGGTATCCTTTTGTATTTGATTCATACCCATCCTAATATTTCCTTTTTTGTTGTTCTTGTTGCATGGAATATGAAAACACTCCATCAAAGCCATTGAAAAGTAGCAAAGATGATACTTAAGCATATATGGGGTACAATTTAGTTTGGGATACATTACAATTCATGGGGGACTCCTTTTTTGGTTGGTTTCATAGATTTTAGTTGGGTCAATGACCCTAATAACCGAAAATCTACTACAAGGTTATGTTTTTAATCTTTGACTTGTCACTTGATCTTGTAAGAAGAAAAGTACCCTTGTTATTTCTTCAACGAGAGTAGAGTATCAAGTATTAGTTCATGCAATTCAAGCAACTAGGTGACTTTGATATATCCTTTCAGAGTTTGGATTCCAGTAGCAACATCTGATCATTATCTAGTGTGATAATCATAGTGTCATTCAACATGCCAATGGAAATTCAACATGAGCACAACAATCACATTGATCTACGCATGCATTTCATCAGGAAGCTTATTTAGGATTGCGTCCTTGAAGTGCTCTATTGTTGAATAAATGACCATGTTGTAGTATTTTTTTCAAAGACCCTTACAAAATCCAAGTTTTCAAATATTAAAGCTTTGTTAGGAGTTCATGAAGTTGCCATTAAGGGGGGATAGGCTCTAATTTATCCTTCCTTCTCCTATTTTTCCACCTCTTTAAATCCTTCAATCCTATCTCAATTAATTCTTATGGGGGGTGTTTGGATATTTATACACTTAGGAGTAAGTTAAGTTCAACTTGGTCTAATGTGTCTTTAGGAAAATTTTGTTTCTTTAGGGTGCTTTCTAGCTAACTAATCCAATGGTGATGATTATAATCTAGACATAATGTGATTTGATGGTTCATCTTCTCCTCGATATTAATGACACTTGATCCATGGATTAACAATTGATTTGTCTGTGATCTCTATTTAAAGAGCATGGAGGGTCATTTATTTATGATTAATTGTGAGATATGTTTATTTAATATATTTTATTTTTGAATTAATACATTGCCTCAAGTGTTTGTGTTGATTGGGGTCATGGACTATTTTTGTCTTTGATAGTTTTAATCATGTAAACACTAGTGTACTAATATTTGATATGCAATGTGACTGGTTTCCTTAAGGTGTTTTACCTATGTGGATATACCCTATTTTCAAAACAATGTGATGATGCATGCATAACATTTCACATTTCTCCAAGAATTGAGTATCATTTTGCAATTTGATAGTTAAGATTCCTACCATTCCTTCAATATCTTGGCTAAGAACATTCTCTTTTGGTAACTATCTAGGTCACTCTAAATAGGGTATGAAAGTTATATAAGTTTTCTAAAATGACCTCCCTCATAGTCCTCAAAGTATTTTCAGCAAGGAGGATCATGGTATTAGTATGAACTTCAACAATTTGGTTTTATGGTTCCTCAAGAAGTATAGAAGAAGTAGGAAATATATACAAGGGTTCAAAAAGTGAATTTTTTTCTCTCCATGAAAGAAATATCTTGGGGAAACTCATTGGGTAATTCCCCTCATTTCGAGGATGGTACCCAAGGTAAATTGGATTTTAAATAAGTGCGAGGCTTTGAAAACATAGATATCAAGGATGTTACAACAATATTGTAACACCTCAAAATTCCTCACTTCGTCAGTGTCACATTTTCATTGTTGCAAGTGTGACGTTTATTTTATGAGTGTTGTAACTGTCACATTCGCTAAGTGTTGCATCTCGAACGACACCATGAAAACACTTGCTACAACCCTTAAAACATGTTAGAAGAAGAAAGCCCATCATCTGACAGTCGAAACACATGTTTTTATTAGGGAGTTACTCATCTTAGTATTTTTTTGGAAGATCGATGCTCCCCTGCTCAGACACAGAGAGTGCTAGCGCTCCTTGTCCATCTCAAGGGGAGTGTTGTAGCAATATGTTGCCCATTCTAAGGGAGCCTGAGTTGGTTGAGAAAATCGTGGAAGAAATCCCACTTTCTTCTAAATACAATTATGGATGGATTGGGTTAGTTTGGATCAAATCTAACTCCAGGGTTGCATCTAAGGAAGATATCACAACTATTGGAGCCATATCCTCAACTAATTCCAAATATACCCAAGGTAGTTGAGCCTCTCAAAGCCTATAAATGGAGGCATTCCCATGGTGAAAAGGAGGAGAAAATCAACAAAGCATTGTTATTTTGATTGTGGATCTTTCAAGCAAGGGTTGGACAAGGAGGACTTGGAGAGGCTGCTGCAACATCATCTGAAGATTGTAAGTTCCCTTTTGAAGTTCTCATCTAATATACTTGGCCTATTTCCTTGAAGTATGTGGTTTCATGTGCTTGTTTATGTTTAATGTGATTTGCATAGATGAATTTGCTTTGCCTAATCCATTAGAGTAGAAGGAAGGCACTTGTTTCTTGTTGTTCATTGCAGGTATTGATTTGTGCTATAAGTTCGATCAAGCTTGCAGACAAAAGCAACTAGGACAAACATCGTAAACATAGTACATCCCACTTTACCTTCTCCTCTCTTTTTCGATAAGTAAAATGAGTTTATAAGAATAAAACTAAGAAAGATCCGTATCCAAATTGTTTCTTCCTTCTTGTTTGACACTTAGAGATATGATCTTTGATGTTCCTCAAGAACCCTACACTTCAGTTAAAAATCCTGGGCTCCAAGCACTGAATAGTGTATGATATCTGAGACTTGGAAGCAAGGTGGGAACTGGTGCTTCCAGCTAGTTTTTTGATTGCGAAGAGAATGGATTGTAGAGGTAGGTCCATCACATATTTAATGACAATCCTTCCTCCTACCGAGCGTGACCTTGGTACACAATACTAGGAAACATATGCCTCTGTCGGCTGTGGAGTAGACCGATGTTTAGACAAAAGAATGGGTGCTCCCCTCTTCGAGAGCCCCGTTAGGAAATACACGTCGTCAATGTCGATCTCAAGCATGTGTGATCCTATCCAGAATTCTTGCTCATCGTTGTCCCATAACCCGATCAAATACTCAAGTAAAAGGACTTCTTTTCTCATATTTTGTAGGTTGAAGTACTTTAACAAGCCACAATTTCGTAGAGATTCCCTCGCTTGAGATTCTTGTAATGCAACCATATTGTCGAATTCCTATTCTCTTTCCTTCCATTCAATCATGATTAGCTAAGTGCAAAACTGTAAATTCACAAAATAATCACATTAGCCAAGTTTCAAGAAAAGGAATTTCCTTTTCACAGCCTAAAAAACCAATTTTTTAAAAACTTTTGCGCCCAATGGTCCCTGGAGAGCAGAAATAGAGTGCTAGCGCTCCCCTAGAGGACACACTAGGGCGCTGAAATCTCGATCAACGCCCCCTAGATTACTTAAGGGAGCGCTGATCCTATTCGACGCTCTAGGGATTTCCAAGGAGCCCAAGCTCATGAATTAAAGGCTGAAATTAGATAAAAAGACATGAAAATGAATGAGAAAGGCCAGAGAAACAACTTGATCCAGACGAAATCACGAATGGTCGCTTGTAGCTCATGTAGTCAACACCGAAAAATCACTCCAAAGGGGGAAAAACTCAAAGGAAAAAAGAAAATGGTAAAACAAAAGGTGAGAATGACTTTTTTTTYCCCTAATTGATTTTTAATATGTATAAATTAAGTCATTTACACCCCTTTTTTCACATTTATAATGTTTTATTTTTAAGTTTTCCTAAATTATTGTCGATTTTAAAAGAATTTGCTAACATTTTTTCCCCAGAACAACTTGATTATGTAGGAATTTACGGAGCATAGATTTTTGATGACCTTGTGACGCTATTGAGAAAAATTCGTCACACTTCAAACTCATTAAAATATGAAGATAAGTCTATTGGGTGGTAGRTTATCCCTTTTTCGGTCCCAACAGACTAACTACGAAAAATGAACAGTCTAGTAAATATTGACTAGAAGAGTTCTACATCGTATCGTTTTATACTTTTTCGGACCTTGGACACTAAAATAACTAAAAAGGAAAACCCCAAAGTCTTCTTTAAGTTATTTTCAAACTCCCTAAACATGAAAAACAACCGATTTTTCCTTCTATGGACTCGCAAAATTACACACTGAAGGGCCCATCTGGGGTCGAACCCTTACTTCTTCCAGTTCGTTAAATACAGGAAGATGAACTTACCGAAGGTGAGTTATATCGAGCATGTGTTACCCTCCTCAAGCTTGTTAAATAAAAAAGAGGGTACTCTTCTATTTGGATGGGGGAAAAATTGAAGGAAGTGGGTCAAGTTTCTTGAAAATGTTTTAGGCAGCTCTCATAATTACCCTTGAACACGACACTTGTTTTCATTTGACCATACACTTGGATAGTCCATTAAACCTCCGCAATGAACCAATCCTATGAGTCTTTATACTTCTTTGGCACATCCAAAGAATGCCTCAACACTCGCTACATTATGTTTTGGTCCACTTTGAGTCTGCACTGCCAAGTCTTATGTCATGCCTCAGTGTTCAAGGGAAGTCTTTCCCTCAAAAGTCAACCATATACAATGTTGCTAGTTCCCATACTCGTTTCATTCCATTTTCACCTATTATCACCTTCTTTTGACGAGTTTCGTGTCAATTGATGGGGGATACATCAATGCCCTCCTTCGACGAGTCTTTTCCTGTTGACTTCAACTAATTATTCGAGAAATAGACTTAGGAACAAATTAATACCTTGGGACCTACATTCCTCAATGGAAAGTCTCCTTGCATTCGAAAGTGGGTATGCATCAATGACCCTTGACCGACTGATTCCATGAATGTTTGACTTCAACTCTTTTTTCACATTCGTTGGATTGTACTTTAAAAAGTACCTTGAGAATCATCGACATCAATGGTGATTTATCTCACACTTGTTAACAATATACCTCAATGATTGGTAATCAAGTGGTTTTTGTCATGTTCGACATCAAATCATCTATTCACATGGACATAATCGTACGATTATAGGATTGGGATGACGACCCCGGGTTGAGTATTCATATACATATACACTTTACCCAGGTTGCAATGGCGATTATTCAACTGATATACATGTTTTAACATAGATCCACTTTGTATTGGTCTGTGGCTATCACATCATATCTCCATTATGTATTCTTTTGTGGCTGTGATCAAGTCAAGTCATAGAGAGATGGATCCACATTGTATCTTTGGTGGCCATCTACTTAGTCAATATCATCATGGATTTGTAGTGTATTTATTGGCATCCGTGCTTTGAGTCAACCATATTCTGAGCATAAGTATGCCTACCTCAGGAATTGAACACATATTAACATTGTTTGATGGTTGTATGGAACTTCTACCAGGTTCTCCAACTCCATATCCTTGGTTCAAAGAATCTACAAAGTTTTTCGACCATCATCATTCCTTTTCTGACTTCACACTTTGGGGGGAAATATGTTACACATCAAAATTCCTCACTTCGACGGTGTCACATTTTCATTGTCGCAAGTGTCATAAGTGTCACACTTTTGTCACGAGTGTTGTAAGTGTTGCATTCGCTAAGTGTCGCATATCAAATGACACCATGAAAACACTTTCTACAACCCTTAAAACAGGTTAGAAGAAGAAGCTCCATCATTTGACAGTCGAAACAAATGTTTTTACTAGGGAATTACTCATCTTGGTAACTTTTTGGAAGATCAACGCTCCCCTGCTCATACATAGGGAGCACTAGAGCTCCTTTTCCATCTCAGGGGGAGCATTGTAGCTCTCTGTTGCCCATTCTAAGGGAACGTTGAGTTGGTTGAGGAAATCTTGGAAGAAATCCCACTTTCTTCTAAAGACAACTATGAATGGATTGGATTAGTTTGTCTCGAATCTAACTCCAGGGCTACATCCAAGGAATATATCATAACTATTGGAGCCATATCCTCAACTAATTCCAAATATACCCAAGGCAGTTGAGCCTATTAAATCCTATAAATGGAGGCATTCCCATGGTGAAAAGCAGGAGAAAATAAAAAAAGCATTGCTATTTTGATTGTGGATATTTTAAGCAAGGGTTGGACGAGGAGGACTTGGAGAGACCACTGCAACATCATATGAATATTGTAAGTTTTCTTTTGAAGTTCTCATCTAATATACTTGGCCTATTTCCTTCAAGTATGTGGTTTCATGTTCTTGTTTATGTTTAATTTCATTTGCATAAATGGATTTTCTTTTCCTAATCCATTAAAGTAGAAGGAAGTCACTCGTTTCTTGTTGTTCATTGCAGGTATTGATTTGTGCCAAAAGTTGGATCAAGCTTGTAGACATGAGTAGCTAGGAAAAACATCGTAAACAAAGTACATCCTACTTTAACTTCTCCTCTCTTTTTCGATAAGCAAAATGAGTTTATAGGAATAATGTCCAAATTATTGTTTCTGTCTTGGTGTAGGGGTCAGTAATCCAAGGGAAAGTTCACCTGACCGCAGGGAAATATTTCTGTAACAAATATACTCATTAACATCTCAACGTGTCACTTATAGGAATATAATCTAGGTGGAGAGGATAACATCTTTCCTCCCAACCCCCTGAAATAGACTCAATTAACAAATTCAAAAAGTGGCATCCCATGAAATCTTTCAAATTATTTTGCTTACACCACTAGCTTCCCCTTAGTTCTCATGTAAGATAATATATCTCTTTCACCTTTGTATCAATAGCATCCAATGATGCCATGCTTAAATTGACCACTTGCATGTTCTCATGTTCATACTCACATCCCTTGATTATTCTTCTTTTCCCTTTCCTTCTTCTTGGATGACCTTATGACCAATGATTTGTCGGTAGTATCATATTTAAAATAATGTATGTTGAATAATTCATCACCCTCGAGCTAGAATACACCTCCTATTTTAGCTACAATTAATTATGTAGCCCAATTAGGCATGGGCTCAATTTCTATATTTCTCTCTGGAACTGAGACATGAGAGATCACAATAGATATTATAAAAGTAGAAAAGTGGAGAATAAGGGGAATATTAAGAGGTATATTCAAAAATTGCATCAAATATTTCTCCTTCCTCTTCACTCTATCACCTACAATATTCATTTTATTTTTGGGCTCGTTAGGAATGCATGCCCATGGGGGAATTTATTTATAGATGGATTTTGTTCCCTACCATCATCTCATTTTCCTTTGCAATATTATTGAATATAATCCAATGATGTAATAGATGATGTATTTACAACATGAGTACTGAGAACAATATCTTGACTCGTATTTACATTCTCCAAACCATTGGTAGCCATACAACCCTTGGAAAATTGTTAAAAAGTACAAACTTAAATTAATAGAACCATCATACAAAAGATCTAGTATTCCCAATAATCTTCTTTTACTTTTAATAAAAGGGGTGTATAAACATTGTAAGCACTAAATCAATAGATTTTCAAACCTATAGAATGTTATTATCAGTTTCATGAGCACACCTCATAATAGACTAGGAAACAAATGTCTCATTCTTGTCTTCTTGGATGGACCCTAAATCCTAGCTATAAGTGGTCTTTTTGAAAATATATTCATTATAAGACAATTCATCAATATCTAGATCCTATATCTTAATTCTAGGAACCCTATAAAAATATACAATAATTTTGATCTTTTTCTCTTCATTGTAAGACACTCAACCCCCTAAGTACCTTTTTAAGGGATGGGGTATTAAATTTACTCTTTTTTCCTTAAACATAATCTATGTCTCTTCTCGAGGACATCAATGTCTTCAACTTGTCATGAGATTTTTTTGACTATAACAATGCCCAAATTCAAACTATAGATTGAAGGTCATAACCTTTTAAAGTATTAGGGTCTTAATTAGCGAAAGGTTTCCCTAATGGATCTAGGATAACCCAGTTCAATAGTGACGACTTCCTCAGAACTTCTACTCGATTGATGGATAACCACTTGTCAAATTCCGGGTTAGCCTCTCCGGTGGGATCTTCCTCGATTAACATATGAAATTAATTCTTTCCTATTCTAAATCGACGGTTTACCTTTGTTCTCAGAACTCCTCCCTATCAGAGTATTCTAGTTGTGGTCCCACTGACTACTCCAATTCTACCACTTTGAATACACTCACTGCGACAGATTTAACGGTCCTCGGACCTCCTGCCGTTGGAATCCTTTGTCTACTCAGCCCTTTCAAACCTCCGATTGTGCCAAAGAACTATTCATTGGATCCAACGATCCATATTCCCCCTTGGTCATTCTTAATAATATTTCAGATTAATTATCCCATATTACATCAAAATCCCACTTTTAATATCTTATTTTCTTAATCCTTATTAGTGCTGATTAACCATTAATTAATTTAAATCCAAATCATTGTTCCATTTTGACTTAGTTGAGTTTATAACCTGCCCGATAACAACAAGAAAGTACTCTTATAACGATTATATTATAATTTATTAAACTATGATACACTTAGGTTTATTAACTTGGATTAACATATAAATCATAGACCTTGGCTTATGACTTCCCACCAAAATCTTCATGTAATTTCTATATATGTATATATTGGAAAATAAAAGGGAATTAAAATATATATTTAATATTATATATTATCTCAGGTACTTCAGACGTCCTTCACATGCAATATTATATGTTTTATAACCTTATAATATTCAAGCCATCGTAATCCAAACATTCACTCCTCTCTCATTACTCTGATGACCAATTACGAAAGAGAAACATTTAATATTATAAAATATATGTGGGACCTCTTTAACACTCACACCATCGTTTCGAGAGCTTCACTCTTCATTCAAACACTCCCTTCCATTTACTTCGATGGTGAACTCTGAAAAGGATTTTATTTAATATTTAATTTTTATAATTCTTGCAACACTCACGCCATCGCTCTGACAATTTATCTCTTCGTTCAAACACTTCCTTCCATTTACTCCGATGGTCAACTTCGAAAAGGGTTTGATTTAATATTTAATATTTATAATTCTTACAACACTCACGCCATCGCTTGGACAACTTCTCTCTTCATTCAAACACTCCCTTCCATTTACTCCAATGGTCAATTCTGATGGTCAACTCCAAAAATGGTTTCATTTAATATTTATTTTTTATAATTCTTACAACACTCATGCCATCGCTCTAAAAACTTCACTCTTCATTCAAACAATCCCTTCGATTTACTCCGATGGGCGAGATTTTTGATAATAATATCTATAATTATTTAAGTTGAGGAAAATAAGAGGATATACACAACTCCAAGCATTTAATTTATTGATAATTAAAAATACCTTAATAATACCTCCTTTAGGAGCACCCAACGACTTGTGTAAAGTGTGAAATTTAAAACTTGGAAAATATTAGCATAATTTAAACTTTTGCACAGAAGGGAAAAACTTCAAGTTTTTCCCATTACTCATGCACCAGGGAAAAAATTATAGTTGTGATATAATGGTTTCCAACCTTATTATTCAAATATTAGAACATTTAAATGCTAACTCTGGGAATTTACTAATAGTTACCAGACTTGACCATTTATTCAATTTTGTCCACAAAACATAGAATTTCACATTTACATATATACATTTATGCAAATTATTTGTTTAAATTCTTTCCCAAAATATTACATTTCTTGGAAATATAAATCCTCCATAGTAAAACTATGTTTTTACCAGAGATCACTAATCTCATATTTACATGCGTCTCTTTGCTATTTTTGGGCAGTAGCTACTATTTCCAAATCTTTCCCCTTTGGACATAAATCTACTGTGTAATTCCTAGCAAAATTTGTTTTCTTCCAAATCTTAATGAAACATAATTAACCACAATGCTTTAAATTCTAAATTTCATTTTATTTCCAATTTATAACTTAAATTTGCATTTCTCATTCTTTTATTATTATTTATTTTTAAAATACTTTGGCTCTCTTTAACATTGGGCTTATTTTCTTAATATCAAACATGAGTCTAAACTTCCTTCTAGTTCTGAGTCTAGTAGATTTTCCATACCAACAGAGAGACCAAAGCGAGCTACCCAAACTTCAGATTTTTAACAAAAATTGCATTTTCTTAATTACCAAACTGCTCTATGAGGATTTTAGTGGCTGGACTTTACTAATACTTGGGGATTTGTTCATATAGATCACTATAGGTGATCAACAACCACTCTGTTCGTAATTTGGGTGATAACCCATTATTAACAACACCCCTTTCCAAATAGAGACATGCAAAAAAGCAACAACAAAATGTGTTTTCCAAACTTTATTTCATATTTTCTAGCTAGCCAGACAATCAAAGTGACAATTTCATCATTTGAACATAATAATAAATTTTGCAATTATCTAACATAGGAAATCCATAGTATGAAATAAACTTGTCATGACAATACAAGACACAAAAAACACTTATCTGAAACTTAGAAATAACTAGAAATTGCTGAAGGGTGTGCCACTTTCCACCCAACCATAGGCACAAATGATCTTGGTGTATTTCACAACTGGCCACCCCCTAGCCAAAGTATGATGCCATGAGAGATAGTTCTTCTTTTTCTCAACAACCAACAAGGGATGAAGGTTACTCTCCTTCTCCCACAAGAACCTGGAAGCCCAGTATTCTATCCACCAAGAAAAGGGGGCCTACTGTTATTGTTCACTCAATCACTCAAATTATCTACAACCTCATTTATCAGCTTGATTAGAAAACACTGCCCAACAGTTCCTGTACCCAACACAATTTATTTTCTCGGTTCTCTTCGATACCATAGAGATTCACACACTCCTCTTCCTTAGAAATGGTCCCCAGAACCATTCATGTGCATCCTCTTCTTTTTGCCCATGTTTTTCCTCTTTTTCTTTCATTCTCCAGCAATATTTTGTGGTTCAAATCCCCCAATTCGAGGGTCAAATCGAAAATTTCCAGATGGGTACTCTACGCATTCTCTCATTGATTTCTAAGGAATACTTTTCAACTACCAGTTTGACTGGTAAATAAATTTTCTGTGGAAGAGGACTGTTCGGGGTCTGAGCATTTTTAAATCCAACAGAGTACTGACCTGGTGGGGGTCATCTCAACCATTACTGGTTCCCCTCACCATTCCCTCTCATGCATCATAATTTGTATTGGCAACACCTTTAGCAATTATTCAACAGTTTCCATTTTATTTAATAACAAAAATATTTACATTACCTTCTTTAGCAAGGCTCATCATTTCCCAAAATCCACACATAACCGATCTATCCATAGTATTTTAGAAAAATATAATTATATTTACAAGTTGGGGGAAACATTGGTATTACACTCATCATCCCTGACATTTAATAAGGTGGAATTTTTGTTCCTTTTTAGATGTAGTTCAAACAAACGATATGGGTCATATCCCTCCAACACTTCCTTAATAACCATATCAAAATCCTTCAACCTTACAACATATTTATTAAAATGTTCAATATGGTTATGTCTGGTTGGCTAATTTGATGGGCATAGTGATGAATTACTTAATTCCATTATCTTTGAAAATTACATTCTTGTCTAAACATTTTTAAGAATCCTCCATTAACAGATAACAAATACCAAATAATTTAGTTAATTTGTCAGTTTGTTCAAAGAAACCATAGATCATGATATATGCCAAAACGTTCACAATAAATAAATCCCTTTCTCCACATAGGAAATTATTGGCCTCTTTAGTAAGATGTGAAAGCTATTTCCTTGTCAACATTTTCTTCACTCTAAAGACAAATTTATCTTGAACATTGAAAAAATTGTCCTTTGTCTTATGGATCCAAAACAATGGGTGCCACACGTGAGCAAGTTGAGACTAGGAGTTATGGTAAACTTCCAGTGAAATAAAATAATCTCATTACAATAAGATATGAAAAATATAATTCCTTTGTAGTTTTAATGAACATGATGTTGGGTAATACTAAATAGTAGTAGAAATAACCTATTACTAGTTAAAAAAAATTCCTCTTCTATAAATTTCATGAATTTCAATGGAATTGTTATAGGTAAATTTGGATGTGGACTATTGAACTATCATAGGAGTAAACATCTAAGGAATATTCTACAGGTATGAGCTAACATATCTAAATTATACTCTCCTGCAACCACTATTTCTCTTAATGGGTTCACACTCTAGGAATTTATCATTGCATAACTCCGTTGGTTATTCTTTAGAAATTGTTGTGCCTTATCTACCATGAAACTCTTGGAGGGTTAGATTGGGGGATGGAGCCTACACTTGAAATCCCCCATATAAAACTATAAATTGAATGGGACCTATTGTGAAGGTAAGGGATCTAGGACCAAGATTAATTCCCTTTGACACTCTTCTTCCTCCCATACGGAAGGATCCCCCAATGATAGGTCCCAACATATGGGTGAGGGATGAGGTAGATGGTTAATCTATGCTCTTCCCTCTTCCCATACAAAGAGATCCCTATATAGTGAGATCCTCATAAATATACGGTAAGAAAGGAAAAATGGAGGCATTTCATATGAATCAAGTGTTCCGTGCACTAATATATGCCAAAAAATATACGAGGTCATAAAATATGCATTCACGCACTTATATAGATATGAGACTTGAGAAGACAGGGTTTAGAACCTCGTAAAAGACTCAAATGTTTAGGGATATCGAAAGAAAAACTTATGAGCTATGAGTCTTAGTATTCTATGACATGGATAGATGTGATTTATGCACATATCTCTACATGGGACCTATGACTTAAGATGTCATCAAGAAGTACACTTGGACTTGGAAAAAAAATTGACATCATGGGCAAATTTTACAATAAAACTCTTGAAATAGATCAATCACAAACTTAACCAGGACAAACCCACTTTTACTATTGTTGGGGTACATGCTCAACTACATACTCATTGACATACACATTTATCCATTTTTCCACTTTCTTAGGAGGACTACTATTTATAGAATGCATATTTATAACATGCCCATTTTTAGTGAGTAGCTTCCTATATGTAATATTGTGGGAAAATACCATGGGTTTCCAAAACCATGGGATCATAAACCACCATCAGGTAAATTCATATTTTCTAGGAGGAAGAGTGCTTCATTCCTTGATTTTAGGAGATAATTCCTATTTCATGGCTAGAGAGCACACTTGAGTGAGCATATTATTCTCCTAATGAAGTGCACATTACCCATCTTATTCTTGGAGTTAACCTATTTCCTATTTTTAGTGTCTTTCCATATTTGTGAAATTCTCTCTCAATTAGGACTTTAGTTCCATTCTTGGACTCTAGTATTATTCTAGGAGAGTTTTTTTCTATTATGTAGTGCATGTTGACTTCATGGAGAGTTATCACTTGAGTTCACACCTTATTTTTGACCTTTCCTTATTATTAAAAACTTTTGACTTTAATTAACTGCTACTAGTGGGAGTGGTTGATTTTTTACTTGAGCATGCACATGGAAACCCTAACCTAGTGCACATTACTCCTCTTGTGGAGAGTCCTATATATTGTAATCATGATCAAGGATTAATACAATGCGATTTTAGTTGATTTCTTAGTCTCTTATGTGTGAAGATTAATTCTATTTTTCTCTCTCCTCTCTTTCTTTTGCAATTAACTAGTGTAGTATTTCCTACTCACAATTAGATCTTGGAGTGTGGTTTAATCCTACATGGTATCAAATATATTATTGTGGGGGATTATTCACTTTTACTGCAATTTTATATATTAGATTGGAAATCCCACAAAGAACTATGGATCAACCATATTCTTCAGTGATCTTGACACCCTTCAACTAATTTGATTGGAAGCCCAAGATAGAGCTTCTACTTTGCAACAAGGGTTTGTATAGGGTCATCATGGGGACTTAGCTCGAGCCTACTTCAGCCATAGAGAAATTAAAATAATTCAACAGAATGGATGAAGTCTACAAGTTATTATGCTGGAGCATCTCTCTGGATCTCCTCTTCAATGTCGATACTTGCAAGACTCCTAACGATGTTTGGACAAAGTTGAAGGATTTTCTACGAAAGCAAGATAAACTAAGAGGTAATCAACTGGAGAATGATCTACATGCATTGAATCCAACAGATTTCGAGACCCTACAAGACCACTTATGTAAGTTTAAAAATTTGATTTCACATGTTAGGGCTTGTAAAATTGATAAGAAAGATGAATAATTAATCTTTTCAATTCTAACCAAAATATGACCAACGTATTTTGTCTACACTTATTCTTTTCATACTACCAAGTTATATATGGGGTATACATAGAAGATTCCATCCTTGGATGAGTTCATGGAGTCACTTATCCATGAGTTGACAAAGCTCATCTAGATAGGGGCACTCAATAGTTCAAATCCCTATGTGCTTATAGCTCAAGGAAGTTCAAAGAAGAATAAACAAAAGAACAAGGGTAAGAAGGACCAAGAGAACAAGAAGGAAGGTAAAAAAAAGTACATAGATGAGAGTTTAAGTTCCAAGGAATTAAAGAGAAAGAAGGAGAAGACCAAGTGTTCCTACTATAATAAGGGGTTCCATATTGAGACTTATTGCATGAAAAAGACCATAGATCTCATAACACAATCATTTGAGCAACATCACCTTGAGGACTCTATTCCAAATAATGCAAGGAATAAGTCATCAAACAATCCATAATCATAAAGAGGTAATGGTCATGCATTACTTTCTATTTCATCTTCTCCTAATGCTTGGGTGCTTGATTCAAGGGATACCCATCACATGGCCTCATCAGATAGAATTTTATCGTACTTGGAGACTTGTTCTAGACCACCGATCTTCATGGGAGATAATTATCCTGCTGAGCTATGCAATAGGGGTAGAATTTATCTAGAACATGGATGAGTTCATGATGTAATTCATGTTCTGAAGCTTTCAGTGAATCTCCTCTCCATTTATCAAATCAATCATTTAGGTTCAGGGAAGAAGGTGGAGTTCACTTCAGACTCAGTTATTATTTCCGACTTATCAGTGGGTTCAAAAATTGTTGTTGGTCAGGTTAATTACCATTCCAGGTTGCACACCTTCTCTCACTTTACTCACAAATCTAATTACATATATCTTCTAACACATGATAATGAAGAGTGCATGTTGTGGCATGAGAGGTTTGGGTATCTGAATTTTAAATATTTAGATTAGGTTAGTAAAGGTGGAATGGTACATGGATTACCCCACATTTAGTACACAGATGGAGTTTTCCAGGGTTGTATACTAGCCAAACATCCCGAGGAGAAGTTCAACACATGTAAAGCACAAAGCACATCATCACTTCTTGAGATGGTTCACAGTGACATTACAAGTCTTTTCCCACTCCCGTCGACCAATAAAGCTAAGTATGTTCTTACTTTCACTGATGATTTTTTGAGATATACATGGGTCTACTTATCAAGTTAAAATCTGAGGTATTTGAGTGTCTTAAAGATTTCAAGCATCTAGTTGAGAACCAAACAAGGAAAAGGATTAAGAATCTTTTTACAGACAATGGAGGAGAGTATGTGAATAATGATGTCGAGCATCTTTGTTTAGAAGTAGGTATAGAGTTGCAACACACAATTCCATATACTCCACAACATAATGGGGTAGTGGAGAGAAATAATAGGACATTGAAAGAGATGGCCAACTGTATGTTGCAGGCTAGAGCACTTCCTCCAAAGTTATGGGATGAAGCTATCAACTGTGCAACCTACATTTAGAATAGAGTTCCTCATAAATTATTCAAGGGAGTGTAATACCCATAGGCTGAACCCCAATAGTACATATAAATGTAAATGAACATATAGGCTAGTGAGCCTTGGATACTGATTTTTAATGTGATTGTAATTATACATATACATTGGTGAGTTGATGGTACAAGGTATTTGGTTCGGTTTTGCGTGCATTGAGTTAGTGCGCGAGAATATCATACCAAAGGAGTGCAAACATTTTATAATGTATCCTGCACCTGTGTAAGTGTGCGAGGATTGCACACTAAAGGAAGGGTGTGTGCCACCTTGAGTTTTGTGTACAATGGAGTAAGTGCGTAGTTTTGGGGCTAAAGTTCCTTTGTGTATATGTATTTTGAGGCCAGAGTGCTTGTGTGGTTATTAGGATGGAGAGCCATATGTTAAATTTCCTGTGAGCCATCATTGTAATATGTAGTCACATGCAAATATTAATGAAAACACATCATTGCTACAAACCAACCATGTAAAAGAGTATGGGGGGATAAACTCCACTAGGTATGGAAATGGGGATAAAATTTAAGAATAAGGGCCTAAGCTAGGGGGGATTAAGCCCACATGAATATTCTATTAATATTCCTTAAAGTATAAAGTATGCATAATTATTTTATCAAAAATTTTAAGGATGGGGAAAAGTGGGCCCAAGGTAGTTCTCAACATGAAAAGTGTCAAGTTGGGAACATGCATACATATAGTTTGGACTTAGTTAATTTTCCTATCATTCTATCATCATTCCTTCACTCACTCTACTATCATCCGTACCCTGTTGTTACTATACATGTACCTGTACCTTGGTTACCTTTGGAGCTATACCGAAGAAGCGAGTTTTCAGGCCCATAATATATTGAAGAGGCGGGTTGTCAGGCCCATGAGACTTATCTCTAGGTGAGAGAATTGTCTGGAATTGATTTTCGAAGGTGAAAAACTGCAGCTACAGAGCTTTGAGACTTCATGTCCAGCTTGTTGCTAAATCCCCAGAAAGGAAGTGGGGAAATCGAGGGACTGTTGAGTAGAGAAGGGGAACACTTCCTGGGGTGGGAAAAGCATGTGGGGAAAGAGGGACTGTGGGTTGTTAGTTCAAGTAGGCACTTATGATTGAGTTTCCTACTATCTAATATACCTTAGCCTGGTTAGGAATCTTTTACCTAGGTGGATTTTATCCCCAGCTCGTGGGTGACCCACTGCCGAGAGTTATGCGCAGTGTGATCCAAGGTTGGGAGGAACATGGAAGTTATGCATGTAATTGGTGTTATTTTAATCAAAGATAAGTGTCAATTGTGTGTTAATTCCTGTGTTGTGTTAATATTTATGCATTTGTTTTCATTGGTTTTTCCTGTGTATGTTGCATGCATATTTCTATTATTATTTTGTATGAATCTGTTGTATAGTATTTTTATAATTTAAATTAGTGTCAGAGTTCGAAATTTTGAGTGGCATATCCCAGGTGGTGACTGGGGATGCTACAATGTGGTATCAGAACCTAATTTTCAACACTAATCCTGGATGGTCTGAGTTAGTAGAATGCTTAATTATAAATTTGTAGAGAATTAATTTCTGGAGTATGTCCACAACTTGTTTGATTAAATTATTGCAGTAAAATTGAGAGAAATCTCATGGGTAATGTGAAGAATCGAGCCGAGAAATTAAAAATAAGCAATTTCAATTTCTAATGTGGAAATTTGGGCCTGTAGATGGATGAATTTTTGAGTTTACAAAGAGGCCATGGCACCTAGGATAAAATTGGGCAAAATTGGGAAAAAGCCCCAATTTCTGCAACAAATTTATGGAGGAATTTGACGAGGAAAGGTCAAAATTCCTATGCAAAGATCAAATTGGGTTTATAGGATAAAAAATGTCCATGTGAAGTTTAACAACAAATATTCTCATTCAACACTAGAATTGTATGGGCTAGAGATAAATATGAAGTTCACGAGTCAGAATTATGGAAAAATCAACTAACTGCGGAAAAATAATGGTGCGTGAATGTACACATTAAAATTTGGTGTTGCACGAAAAAATAATGGTGCATGGGTGTGTGCACTAAAACTTGGCGCTACTCAGTGTAGAGATGGTGATGCATGGAAAAATAATGATGCACACTAAAATTTTGGCATTGTGTGGTGCAAAATTGGTGGCACGCTCATAATATTGATGCCCAGCTAAGCACACTAGAATTTGGCATCGTATGGTGCAAATATTATGGCGCATGCATAATATTGGTGTGAAAAGTGTGGGCATTGAGTGTTGGCAGAGTGTAGTGAAAATTTGTTGGTTCACGTACAATGTTAGTGTGTAGTGCGTGCGCGTTAAATATTCACGCCGCGCGAAACTATAATTGGTGGTGCGCATGGAGTATTGGTGCACGGTGTGATCACACTAAACCTTGGTGTTATGTGGTGTGGAGCTTGCAATGCATGTAGAATATTGGTGTGTGACACAAAATTTGTGTGCTCTAGATATTGGTGTGCAACACAAAAGTTGTGCGCACTAGACATTGGTGCGCGACACAAAAATTGTGCACACTGGATATGGGTGCGCTGTGCATGTGCTACATTTTGGGTGTTACATGTGTAGAACATAGTCATGGATCTAAATTAAAATTCTGGGCATGTTAATTTTTTTTAAGAGGGAATAGAAGGTACTAGTAGCATTCAAGGCCAAAAAAATAAATACTAATTGGTCTGAAATTTCAGCAGGTTGTATCTAGCAGCCCGAAACCCAGAAAGAGGTGAAACTTGGACAGATTGTCCAAATTATGATGATGAAAGAACCTAGTTGGGATCCTATCAAAACTCCAGAAGAGAAGGTACAAAGAATCATAAATACAGTTCAAATTTGCACATGGTTAAGGTGTGAACATAAGGAATTCTTGGGTAATATTCAAATGGCCACAACTTTTAGCTCAAGACTTAGAATTGAGAAAGGATGTAGTCATTGGAAAGGTATTGGACAGAGGAATATAGATATCCACCTAGAAAATTTATATGGGTAGTTAATTTCATAAGGAACCAGAAGAAAGAATTCTGATGCATTATTGGAACAAATTTGTACATAATTTTCATGATTTTGTTAAATTGTTTAGTCTAACAAATCTTGTTGCCTGCACATTTTGCAGAGTAACAACATTTAGATTAGAATAGGATAAACACAGATTTCAGAAGCATGAAAGGCACATAATATGCACAGAGGGATTACAACCATGAATATGAGATTACAAGGATCTATGCATGTATGGGTAATTAAGGTACAAATTCAAATGGACACAGAGAAGGCAAGGAGGAAAGCATGAACTTGGTAGATACCATAAAAAGTATGAAAAATGATGTCCAAAGTTATAAATCTGATAATTAGAGGCTTATGAAATCAAAAGACCAGAAAGAAGACTTCAACATCAAGTTAATGAAGAGCTTAGAGAAAATAGAGAAGAAGATGGATAAGGAGATTGAGTCAAGCAAATTAGGGAGTCACAGATCTCACGATGAGAGGAGAAGAACAAGAAGTGTTGGCAAGAATCACCATCACTCCACAAGGAATTAAACTAGGAGGGAACACATTAGTTCAAGTTCATCTCCTGTCATGAAGCATAAGAGAAGGTCTGGGGTGGATGAGATATAGGGACAAATGAATAAAATAAAACCACCTACATTTGATGGTGAGAAAAATAAGGATGAAGATGCATAGACCTAGCTATTGGGCATGAGGAAGTACTTCCAATTACGTAAATACTCCTGACAAGAAGAAGGAATAATTTCCATCGATCAAATCAAATGAAAAAACATCAATGTGGTGGGACCAATTTGCGCAGGTGCAACACATTGATGAGAAGAAGGTTATTTGGAGGGAATTCAAAAGGTACTTTTAAAAGAAGTACTTAACCAAACGATACTATGATAAGAAAATGAAGGAGTTATTTGAATTCAAGCTTGGGAGTACGATGATAAATGAGTATGAAAGGAGATTCTTAGAACTGTTGAAGTATGTTTCTTTCATCAAGGATGAGCAAGTTAAGATTCATAGGTATTTGAGTGGGATGCCATCATTTATCAGTGTTAAGATACAATATGATGATCCCAAGACACTAGAGGAAACTACAAGAAGGGATAAATGACTTTATGATCAACATAAAAGAAGACCAACTTTCCAAAAATCTTGGGAAGATAAGAAGAAAAACAAGATGGAACAGAGAAACAAGGGAGCTAAGCCACCATTCTTCAGAAATAATTCTCATGGAAAACCAACTTCTAAAGAACCTAGAATGACCGATACATTGGGGCAAATACCAAGGAAGCCACCTATTCAATGTTAGGGTTGTGGGGGATATCATATGTACACAAATTTCCCTCACAAAGGTGAAAAAGTGAGGACTGTTCACAATGTATAGCAGGCTGATACAATGGAGGACATGGGAAGAAATGTACCTAGGATCTACACAACCCTAGATAACAAGCAAGCTGAGTTTCAGTCACATATGATTGAAGTGGAAGGTAATATCAACAACCAAATAATTGCTATTTTAATTGATTCAGGAGCTAGTCATAGTTATCTAGATCCTAAGATGGTGGACATATATCAATTTTCAAGAAGAAAGATTGGAAAATCTTGGTTGGTGCAACTGGCTACATGAGCTAAAAGGAAAATTAATGAGAGGGTTAAGGCATGCCCAATGGACATGAATGGATTCCACACCATGACATATTTGAACATCATGCCTTTAGGTTCCTACGACTTCCTAATTGGTAAGTATTGGTTGGACCAACATCATGCTGTACTAGATTGTTATAATAAGACATTTAATTGCTTGGATGAGGAAGGGAACTTAAGGACAATACCGAAAATTCCTAGGGAAGTAACCATCAGAGAAGTTTTATCCTTGCAACTGAAGAATAATTACATGAAAGGGTGTCAAATATTTGCAGCACATATGTAAGAGACACCTAAAGATAAGGTTCCATATATTGAAGATTATGCAGTCCTAAGAGAGTTTGAAGATGTATTTACAGAAATACCAGGATTTCCACCCAAGAAAAATATTGATTTCTCCATCAATCTGATACCTAGTGCAACTCCAGTATCCAAGACCCCTTACAGGATCAGTACACCAAAACTGAAGGAATTGCAAATTCAACTTGAAGAGCTTATGAAGAAGGGGTATATACACTCGAGTGTGTCACCTTGAGGTGCCCGAGTATTATTTTATTTTTGAAGAAAAAAGATGGAATGTTGAGGCTTTGCATAGACTTCAGGCAGTTGAACAAGGTAACTGTATTCCAAATTGAGCAAGTGCTCATTCTACTAGAATCAAATTCATTATTTGGGCCACATCATTTTAGAAGAAGGAATAAAAGTGGACCTAAAAAAGATAAAGGCCATTGAAGGGTGGCCAAAACCAAGGAATGTCTCTGAGGTGAGATCATTCATGGGAATTTCAGGTTAATATAGAAGATTCATTGAGGGATTCTCAAAGATTGCACACCCAATCACTTCCTTGTAGAAGAAGGGTGTGAAGTTTGAGTGGACATCGGATTGTGAAAGGAGTTTCCAACACTTCAAGCATTTATTAACAAGTGCTCCAGTACTAAGGATTGTTGATCCAAATGAAGACTTCATTGTATGTATTGATGCATGTAAAGAAGGGCTTGGTGGAGTCCTTTGTCAGAATGGGTATGTGGTGTGCTATGAATCAAGGAAATTAAAGGAGCATGAAAGACACTACGCTACTCATGATTTGGAATTGGAAGCCATAGTGCATGCCTTGAAGATGTCGAGGCACTATCTCATGGGAAAACGATTTGATTTGAGGACAAACCATAGTGGTCTAAACTATTTATTTGGACAACCAACTCTAAATGCCAGGCAAAGTAGGTGGTTAGAATTCCTCAGTGAATATGACTTTGATATAAAGCATATCAAGAGGAAAGAGAAAAAGGTGGCTGATGCACTCAACAAAAGGGTGCATGAGATGCATGCTACAACCATTATCATGTACCAGTCAAATTTGAAAGACATAATATTAGAGGTTGCAAAATCAGATTTACCATACATGGAAATAAAGAAAAAATTACAACAAGGTATTTTGCAGCAGAAAAGTGAAGAATATAAGCTAGAAAAAGATGAAATTCTCATGTACAGGGGCATAATTTATGTGCCAAATTCTTAGGAATTGAAAAATCTGATTTTAAAAGAAATGCATAATGTGCCTTATGCTGGGCACCCAGGTTACCATAAAACGGTTGCAGCTGTCAAGAGACATTGTTATTGGCCAGGTATGAAGAAAGGGGTCGCTGATTTTATTACAAGGTGTTTGGAGTGTCAAAAGGTCAAGGTTGAGCATAAAGACCCAACTGGTTTGTTACAACCATTGCCCATTCCTAAGTGGAAATGAGAATTTGGAACAATGGATTTCATCACCAAACTACCCAGAACAAACAAGCAACATGGTTCTATCATGGTAGTGGTGGTTAAGCTTACTAAAGCTGCCCATTTTATTCCAATAAATCTCACACATAAGGCAACCAACATTGCTGATATTTCTATGAGAGAAACTGCTCGACTACATGACATACCCAAGACAATTTTGTCTAACAGAGATCCAAAATTTACATCAAAGTTTTGGAAAGGATTATTCAAGGGATTCAAAACAAATCTTAATTTTAGCATAACTTATCATCCACAGTCAGATGGGAAGAAAAAAGAAGGTGAATTAGGTTATAAAAGACATGCTAAGGATGTATGTGATGGATAAACCATCCAAATGGGAGGATTATTTTCATTTTGTAGAGTTTGCTTATAACAATGGGTACCAATCATCTCTAAAGATGAGCCCAATTGAGGTACTCTATGGCAGAATTTGCAATGCACAAGTGAGCTGGGACAACCCAACAGATAGAGCAGTGGTTGGGCCAGAACTACTTAGGTAAATGGAATATCATACAATGAAAATAAAACACAATTTAAAGGCTACCCGAGATATACATAAAATCTACGTTGATAAAGGAAGAACTCACATAGAATTTAAAGTGGTTGACCACGTGTTCTTGAAAGTAAAATCCAAGAGAATTTCCCCGAAGTTGGGAAATTATTCAAAGCAGGTAGCATGTTACCGCGAGCTGTTTGAAATCCTGGATAGGATTGGAACTGTAGCCTATATGCTTGCCTTACTGACATTAATGTGTATTCATAATGTATTCCATGTGCCATTACTTAAAAAGTATGTGCCTGATGCTAATCATGTCATTTATTGGAATCTAATTTAGGTGGAGCAAGAGGGCGAATTTCAAGTCCATCCGATGTGCATATCGGACCGAAAGATCAAGTATCTCCAGAATCAATCCTTAGGGCTAGTAAAGGTCCAATGGACTTGGTACGGTCCCGAAGATGCAACTTGGGAGCATGAGGATGCTATGTGGGAATAATACCCACATATTTTTGAAGACTTTAGAATTTTTGATTGTATATGCGTATATACTGCACTTAGGACAATGCATAAATAATGGGAAGGGGAGTGTAATACCCCTAGGATGAAACCCAATTGTACATATAAATGTAAATGAACATATAGGATATTGAGCCATGGATACTGATTATAAATGTAATTGTGATTATACATATAAGCTAGTGAGTTGATGGTACAAGGTATTTGGTTTGGTTCTACGTGCATTGAGTCAGTGCGCGAGAATCTCATACCAAAGGAGTGCACACATTTTATAATGTATCGCGCACTTGTGTAAGTGTGCGAGGATTGTGCACTAAAGGAAGGGTGTGTACCATCTTGAGTTTTGCATACAATGGAGCAAGTGCGTGGTTTTGAGGCCATAGTGCCTTTGTGTATATGTATTTTGAGGCTAGAGTGCCTATGTGGTTATTAGGCTAGAGAGCCATATGTTAAATGGCATGTGATCCATCATTGTAATATGTAGTCATATGAAAATATTAATGAAAACACATCACTACTACAAACCAACCATGTAAAAGAGTATGGGGGGATAAACTCCACTAGGTAGGGAAAGGGGGATACAAGTTAAGGACAAGGGGTTAAGCTAGGGGGGATTAAGCCCAAAGGAATATTATATTAATGTTCATTAAATTATAAAGTATGGATAGTTATTTTATCAAAATTTTTAAGAATGGGGAAAAGTGGGCCCAAGGTAGTTCTCAACATGAAAAGTGTCAAGTTGGGAACATGCATACATATAGTTTCTACTTAGTTAATTTTCCTATCATTCTATCATCATTCCTTCACTCACTCTACTGTCATTTGTACCCTGATGTCACTATACATGCACCTGTACCTGTACCCTATTTAGCTTTGGATATGGACTGAAGAAGTCGGTTGTCAGGCCCGTAGGATATTGAAGAGGCGGGTTATCAGGCCTATGAGCATTCTCTCCAGGTGAGAGAATTATTGGGAATTGATTTTCAAAAGTGCTAAACTGCATCTATAGGGCTCTGCGATTTCCCATTTGGCCTATTGCTGAAGCCCCAGAAAGGAAGTGGGGCAACTGAGGGACTGTTGAGAAGAGAAGGGACACACTTCTTGGGGTGGGATAGGCATGTGGCAAATGATGGACTGTGGGTTGTTAGTTCAAGTTGGCACCTGTGATTGGGTTTCCTGCTGTTTGAGATATATTAGCCTCGTTAGGAATCCTTTACCTAGGTGGAGTTTATCCCAAGCTCAGGGGTGACCCATTGTTGAGAGTTATGCGTAGTGTGGTCCAAGGCTGGGAGGAACGTGGAAGGTCTACATGCAGTTGGTGTTCTTTTAATCAAAGATAAGTGTCAATTGTTTGTTAATTCATGTGCTATGTCAATATTTATGTATTTTTTTTCATGGGTTTTTCTTGTGTATGTTGTATGCATATTTCTGTTATTATTTTATATGAATCTATGTATTGCAGAGTATTTTTAGGATTTAAATTAGCATTAGAGTTCAAAATTTTAAGTGGCATAGCCCAGTTGGCGTCTTAGGATGCTACGGATATTGTTGGTTACACAAACTCATATTGGGCAGATGATAGCACTGATCCTAGGACCAATTGAGGATATGTCCTCTACCTTGTATTATGACCTATATGTTGGTCAAGTAAGAAGCAATCAACAATTGATTTATCATCAACATAGGTAGAGCACATGGGTGTAGTGAATGTTTCTACTTAGGCTATTTAGTTTCAACACTTTCTTACAGAGTTGGGAGTTCATTTTCATCATTCAAAAGTTGTATGGTGTGATAATTAGAGTACTCTCAATCTATGTAAAGACCCAGTTCAGATGCGGCGGACCAAGCACATCGAGGTTCATATGCATTTTATTTGAGGACAGATTTAGGATGAAGTCATTGATATGCAGTTTTGTCCATCTTCATAGCAGGTGGCATACATCTTCACCAAATATTTCACCGAATAGAAGTTTATCTCATTGAGGGACATTCTAGGAATGAGGGATACATCATCTTAGAAACTGAACATGTTAGCATTCTTTTTTTTAGAAACATATTTTGAGGGGGGGTTTTGTTTCCACTAGGTTTTCCCTCTTAGCCTCACTTTTGTTCAATTGTTATGCATATATACTTGTACATGGGTACCTAACATGGCTTCATATTGTCGAGACTCATCATTGTTCATACCCCGATTGTGTTTCAAGGGGGGTGTTGGGGTACATGATCAACTACATACTCAATGACATACTCATTTCTCCATTTTTCCAGTTTCTAAGGGGGACTGCTATTTATAGTATGTATATTTATAGTAGGTCTATTTTTAGCCATTGGCTTCCTATATTTAATAACATGGGTTTCAAAAACCATGGGATCGTAAACCACCATTAGGTAAATTCCTATTTTCTAGGAGAAAGAGCACTTCATTCCTTGATTTTAGGAGATAATTCCTATTTCATGGCTAGAGAGCACACTTGAGTGAGAATATTATTCTCCTAAGGAAGTGCAAATTACCCATCTTATTCTTGGAGTTAACCTATTTCCTCTTTTTATTGAATTTCCATATTTATGAAATTCTCTCTCAATTTGGACTTTAGTTTCATTCTTGGACTCTAGTCTTTTTCTAGGAGAGTTTTTTCTATTATGGAATGCATGTTGACTTCATGGAGAGTTATCACTTGAGTTCACACCTTATTTTTGACCTTTCCTTATTATTAGCAACTTTTGACTTTAGTTAACTGTTGCTAGTGGGAGTGGTTGCGTTTTTACTTGAGCATGCACATGGAAACCCTAACCAAGTGTGCATTACTTCTCTTGTGGAGAGTCCTATATATTGTACTCATGATCAAGGATTAATACGATGTGATTCAAGTTGGTTTCTTAGTCTC